>AP028430.1:7519675-7604675 GCA_036509395.1 Antheraea yamamai
CTCTGGGCTAACGCTGACACACAGCAGAAGCTCTCAAAAAGAACAAAAACATCTCGATTTTGAAACATTTTTATTTGTGCTCCACTCCTATTAGCCATAGCGTGATGATATATAGCCTATAACCATTCTCGATAAATGAGCTATATAATACTGAAAGAATTATTCAAATCGGACCAGTAGTTCCTGAGATTACCCCTTACAACGCCACAACGTCACAAACTCACAAACTTTACCTCTTTGTAATATTAGTATAGATGATAGTTAGAAGATAGATAAACTACATTAACAAGTAATGAAATAACATGAATATATTTTAATGATTAATTATTTTTTTTAATTTATTTGATATTGCATTGTCACTTCCGCCTGGAAATGGTTGGCTGCTGCCACGTCTGCCTGTACTATAGCAAAAACGTTTGATACTATTTCTTGCCTTGCGCCTGAAAAAGATAAATCTCAAACTAATAGCAAAAACAGCGAGGAAGCGAGGTATTAGTACCTGAAACGATAAAAAACAGATGGTTCAACTTGTGGGTAAAAAATAACCAGATTTAAAATAACAATATGTTGCAAATGAGACATGTTAGGAACATTATCCATGAAATGTGTTTCGCTCCTCCAGAAAACAACCATATTCCTTCAACTCTGTTGACTTTTCCGAAGGCAATTGTCCAATGAACGTTGACAGATTGAAATATTAAATGAATTTTCTAAGATGGATATACGCAAAGCAATACCTCCTCCACCAATAATCTATAAATGCAATTTTTCTTTGCCTTTCGTTGCCTTTGTTTCAGCATTCCTCGTACTGACTGTTGTTCATTTATTCCTATACTAGGCTTTTGCTTGTGGCTTCGCTCGTATTAATATAGGTTTGAACAGTACTTGTTTGTGGATAAAGGTACACTATGTCCTTTTCTGTCCCGCTAACAACATATATGCACAATTCCCTGGTGATCGGTTGGGTAGTTAATTTGTGAAAGCGTAACATACAAATAGTGATGCTAATTTTTATGCTGATAAATGAAACGGCGCTGGAGTGCATACCAGGTGAAAGGTTTGATACTCGCAGTTTTCTAGAATATGACACTTTATGGTCACATTTAACACATAAAATAATAATATCAAAACAAATCCTAATATACAACAAAGAGAACCTTAGGTAAAGTTTGTTCTAAGAATTTCGAAAGTATGCATAATAACTTAAATAAAGCTAGGTTGAATGACCGGTGATAAAACCTGCGAGCGCCGGCCCGGAGTTAATAACTTTCGATAATAAAATGGACAACAAAATCTTTTGTTTGTTCAAACTTTGAAAAGTTATCCTTTGTTGGTTGGCTTCACTTTCATTTCACCCGATGGTCATTGACACTGTGCTTTGACATAGACGCTTAGAGGATTCAGTATTATTTTCGGCCAATTCAAAGTATGAAAATGAGGCTATGAAAACTTGCATGAATAGGTGAGCATTGAAGAATTTTGGCAATTCAGTTCCGCTGGTCGTCAAAATTGGTATGAAAGTTTATTATTTTTTAACTTCGATCTATGAGAAATGGTAATTAGCAATTCAGTCGCAAAGTAAAGAAGACGTGTTTATTAGTATTTTCAAATTAAATTAATATTTATTATTTTTTTGTATATACAAACGTAGACAAAAGTCGCGGGCGGCTGCTAGTGTATAAATAAATTCGTTGTATTAATTACACCTGAATTACTTAAACATCAGTATCTATCAATTAATTAAATTAGTAGAACTTGGGGATTTTGTCTGTTAATAAAGCACTTTTGTTCCCTATTTAGTTGGTATTATGGTATATCTTAATGGAGTAATCAGTTAATTCTCCACAATAAAACCAATCATTTATGTAGAACTATGATTCCCAAAGTAATCTATATCGACGTTCAAAAGTATATGATGACTAGAAAACGGGTCGATTCTAGTGAAAAAGAAATTGGGGGTCAATGACATGCAAATCATTGTCAATGATAATGATTTAATTTAAGTACGCCGTGGTTATGTGTTTTAATTAATGAAATAATAAATATACACATACAGTCTATTTACATAATACTTCTTTAAAATATGAAGACATATATATCTGTCTATCTAAAAATGATAAAACCACCGTTTAAGAACATATTTAAAGTTGAGAGATTTGAGAAAAAAATCAGATAAGCAAGAGCTCTCTCTACACATAATCAAAAAACATGAGAAGTGGTATACGAGGCAAGATAGTTTGGAGACCTCTGATGTAAGTTTTGTTAAGGACGTAGAAAATCGACCTTTATAATGACAAATCCCTCCAACATGGCCGTCGCGTGTATATTGTAACGGAAATAGTATATGTGTATAATATGTAATGATAATATTACTATTTTTTTACATTCTTTAGTAGTCATCCTTAGTCTTTTACTGTTTATATTTCAAGTGACAAGAAAAAAATAACTAACAACAATATGGAATATAATTCTATAAAAAGTTAAACAAGTTCTTTCGACCGTTAACAACAAGGCCGTATAAATGTTGACTTGCCTTGAGAATTGTATAACTCGATAAGTTGTACAAAATACATAAACGATGGTAATGTTTTGTGTAATTGGCCAATTATGACTGGCTTCAAAATTAATATATAAAAAGGTAATATGGCCTTATAAGCCATTCCATCAATTATCCAAAGCCATTATGAGTAGGTTCCCGTATAGAGCCAGACTATAAAATTTTCTGTGAATCGCTTGCGCGTACATTTGTATCCAACGAGTATGTCATCCTCTTTGGCAGACTGGCTGAAACTTTTATATATATTGTAAATAGAATGTCGTTCAAACAATTGAACAAACAAATGAAATATCGCGTGTCCGTATAAATACCTTATCATTACATAGTATAAAACAAAGTCCCCTACTGCGTCTGTCTGTCTGTCTGTTCGCGATAAACTCAAAAACTACTGAACGGATGTTCATGCGGTCTTCACCAGTAGATAAAGTGATTCATGGGGAAGATTTTGGTATATAATTTGTCAAGGTTTTTTTTTATTATCAGGGTGGAACAGCGTCCGCCGGGACTGCTAGTATGGTCATATAAATAAACAGTGTATTTTTGCTTTAATTTATTTTTTATTTTGTCTTTTCCTTTGTACATAAGATATATTGTTATGACAATAAAAAACGCTGTCTTCTAGTATATGCTGGTCACTAGCTCTTCTAGTGAAAATTAACACTGTTCTCTATAGACTCACTGCTAGAAAGGTTGCTGTACTATGCATTCAGAGAGCAGGTACTGTTATTGATTTGGTATATATACTGTGATTTTGTTCTTTATACTTTTTAAGTTTGATCATTATCTCATCTGATGTTCAATGTAGTCTAACATAGTAAACACAATAAATCTAGAGGGAAATGGTTGTCAATTGCAGCTGCCGGAACACACCAACAGATTTCGTAAACAGGTTTTCATCTTGACAGTGTTAGCTAGCTAAGCGGACTTAGATATAGCCTTACCATCATGTTATGGTTTCGTTACGATGTCTTCCTTAACCGAACACTCTAACACATTTGAAGTATTTCTAACCTACGTATTTTTTAAGCGATTGTTTAACCGTGTCTAGTATTATTTTGCCCTCATGAGATACGTAGGTAATTAAGAAAATACGCCAACGAAACGCGAATGACGAGCAGACACAAACGTTAGGTATTTTATATTCTTAAATATTTGTGACCTCTGTAATTCTCAATATCAAAGAACTCAACAATACACAAAAACTGTAAGACATGTATTTTCCTCTTAAGTTTTTTAATACACAAATTGAATTAAAAACCAGTTATTTCTTTTGCGTTCAAGCTTGTATATTCCTCTCTGTCGTCAACCTTGGATGAAATTTGGACATCAACGACAAATGTTTGTACGCATTACCATATTAAAAGTCTACTAACGAGAACTGGAACGAGAACGAATTACATTCATACTCAAGCGGAAGGTATATAAAATTGTTATAAGGTTAGTCACTCTATATGAATTCAAGTTTCAAAAGAAGGTTACATGTGTCAGAGATGAGAATGTTAAAATTATTTTTTGGTGAATGGATAAAATTAAAAATGAGTACGTCAGAGATGATACTGAGATGACATCTGACAAGGGAGGTTGAAAGAGGAAAACATGTTGTGTCGACCCTACTAACGTGGAATAAGGGTAAGAAAATGAAGTGGTAAAAAAATATTGATGGAGAAATATTCATGGTGGAAGGCATAGGGAAGGTTCCTTGATGTTATATCGACTTAAAGCGTAACAAGAATAAAATACATAAGCCCAAATAACGTTAAGTGTTATATCTATATTTATGAAGCAGAACTGGAAGACTTTGAATAGAAACACGGTTTGACTATAAACGGCTAGATACAAGTAAAGAGATCTCAAGAAGAGTTGACGCCGTAACACAGTAATCCAAATCTCAGTTCACAAGTTGGAGAAAACCATTTCTTGTCGACCGTACTTAGGTGGAGCACGACGGAGATATAGGTTTTTATATCGTATTAAAATCAAACATGTTTAAATAACTTTAAATCACAATCTCAATGTAAACGACAGTATCTTCTATACATATAATACGAATTTAAATCTATCGGGTCTGTACGTTGCAGGTGTCTTGGAATAAATAAGTGATAAAATACATTTTAATAATTTTTGGAAATGTCATTATGGCTGTCTGTCTGTCTGTTTGTTTGAACAAACATCACTGCTAAAGCACTGCGTTCACGATAAAACCTCACCAAGAAAATCATAAAGCATATCTTCGAGTAATATTTAGTTTTGGTTTCATTAAAATCGGTTCACTTTATCAAGTTATTGTAATTTTAATGACGATGCGACTTAAGTACGAGAGAAAGGTAGATAAGCAAATTGACTTTTAATACATTCAGATGATTTTATTAGTCACTGTTCTTCCACGCGAAGGGAGTCGCGGACACAGCTAGTAAATAATATACATAATATATGTATCATTTATCGACTTCTATCGAATGTTTAGCCACATATCATCGTAACCAGTTTTGGTGGCAACTTTTACTTAGCCTCGACCTATAATAAACCTGTATACAATGCAGTCTAAAATAACAAACTTACTTGAGAAGTTATTGATCGCAGTCCTTGCACTGTTGGATTCGGATCCTTATTAAATAATGTAAGCACCATTTTAATAACTGCATAAAAGTAGTCACCAATTTAAAAAGATTAGTATCAATTCGAATATATTTTTCAACTATTTTTTACACATCTTTTCTTCCGGCTATTGTTCAAAAAAGTACGCGACAGAACCGCGTGCGATCTTCACAAAGAAACTGTAGTAAATGATAACAGTAAACAAGAGATTCAGTAGTAAATATATTTTAGTGTTTTTGTATTCTATTTAAATCACCTTAATCACTTATTTACTTTTTCTTACTAACATTCATACATTATTGTTTAAATGTATCGGAAGATATCTGCAACACATTTTCTTTGTTGTTGTTTTTTATTTACTTTCCGTCATTTTTATCACTTTTGTTTAGTGAAATTATCCGAATACATTTTACATTGAAAAATAGCAAAGTCCTCGCCATACTTTTAACCGTTCTGATATAGTAGCGGAGGATTACCAGACTAGGCCCCCCTCGGCAGTTGCTCAAGCCTAGGTCCGTTCCCTCGGCGTGGAGCCCTTGAGTACGCTGCTCGCGCGATACAGTGACACAAAATCTTACATCACTGCGACAACATTACACATATCACCTCCACACACGTGCACGCATACACGCTTACACATGCAAGTGGAAGGGTCTTATCTTTTTTCCCTTATCAAACTGAAATAGTTTAGAAAATTACCCGATACGAAATATATATAAGAGTTGTTGAGGTATGTATGCTTGGTACACATATATGTTTCAACAACTCATATATGTATGAATAGTTAGCTTAGCTTAGGTTAGCTCACATAGGTCGCGAACTGCATGTATCAGGCAACAGCCAAAGCCGAGGTGTGCCGCGCACCCTTGAGCTAGTTGTCAAAATAAAATCGGCTGAGTGCCTTAAGCGCTCGCCTTAGTAGTCCGGTGAAGCTGTTAAGACCTTGCTTGGTCAATAGCGTAGTCAGTTCGAAGAAAAAAAAAAAAAAAAAAAAAAAATATAGTAGCGGAGAATACAAATCTATACTAATATTATAAAGAGATATAGTTTGCGAGGTTGTAGTGGGTAATCTGAGGAACTCCTAAACCGAATTTGAAAATTCTTTTACCAATAGAAAGTCACGTTATTTGTGAGTCTCATAGGCTATATGTTAACCCAAAAAATGGGAACACTTTTTTGTGGTAGTTGGATTTACATGGTAAGTCGGAGAAAAAACGGTCGAACGAAAACGTTTCTTACGAACGCTGCCTTAACGATTAGAGATATATGTTTGAGTTCTAGAGATAAGTGGTAGAGCTTGGTAATGCCTATAAAAAAGTCAGAGATAGCGTATCTATAAATTTTATACTTAAGTCACAAAAAGTAGTTTTTTATAAATGTTTACCGCCCAACGAAGTGGGCAGGGGTGCTAACCCCTGCTACTACTAGCTGCTAGTTTAGTTATAAATATGTTAAATCAGTTAGAATTTTAGATTAGCAATATTTTAACGTCCAGAAAGTTTGACGAGGACTCTAAATATTTGTATGGTTTTTCCGTTGATTTGTGAAAAATGTACATGAGAAAGCATTTAAAACTGTATTATTATAGATATTATTCTTATTTGTCTTTACTAATTCGCAATTTTATACTTTAACTAGCGGGCCCGGCAGACGTTGTCCTGCCCTGATTATGAAAAAATCCGTGACAAATTATATAGGTACTAAAACGTTCCTCATGAATCACTATATCCACAGGTGAAAACCGCATGAAAATCCGTTCGGTAGTTTTTGAGTTTATCGCGAACAGACAGACAGACGCGGTAGGGGAATTTGGTTTATACTATGTAATGATATTACAAAGCCCAGTAATTTGTTTTAATGAATTTGATCTCAGGAATTCCCTGCCTGATTAGAAAAATACTTTTTGCGGCAAATAATTATGATAGTCTCTTTATTGACTAAGATTATACGTAGGTATGGAAATGATAACTATTTTAGTACAAGTATATAGCAGCGAGATTCACACTGATTTTTCAGCAGTTCCTGAGATTACCCCCTAGAACGTCACAAACTCACAAACTTTACCTCTTTATAATATTAGTATATACTATGTAGCATATGAAAAACAGGAGCGATAAAAATAAACATTGACATTTGAGAAATTATTTTTCATTTCATATGAGAAACAGTAATTACGTATTTCACATTTCAAACTTAGTTGCAGACTATAATCACTTAACACTATTGTTGTAGACAATAAAGATATACCTAACGATCAACATTAAATGTTTTATTTTCAAATACATGCATGTGAAGTGTGAACAAGGACGGTAATAAAACAGATGTATAACCCAAATTTCACACAAACCACGATACATGGGTAGTTAATATATAAAGACGAGTAAAATTAAATATCATCATATATGTTAATACGTGAAGCCAAATCTTTGTATCCCTTTTTAAGAAAATTGCGTGAATGTGAAATTTGGCATAGTTAAAGTTTATATGGCAGAGAAGTGCAGAAAGCTATTTATTTTATATAAAATGGATTATAAGTACATTAAATTAATTAAAATATGCATTACTCACACTACTGCTCCAATTTTACAAAATATATACACACATGTAAATAAAAAAGACATTTTGACATCCGTCAATAACGGACTTCAAAAAAGTAGTAATAATATTCATCAAATAAGACAGGCGAAGGAATTAATCCATACCGCCAAACTTCAAAACAGGTTGCGAAGGAGGTTACTATGCTCGACTGTATATATTTTTTTTTCTCTTACGTTCCATTTACCCTTTTTTATTCTACGTTCAACAATGATATTATAACATATCTTATATATTAACACGTGAAGCCAAAACTTTGCACCCCTTTTTAAGCGAATTGCGCGAACGGATGAACTTGAAATTTGGCATAGTTAAAGTTTATATGGCAGAGAAGTGCACAAAGCTATTTTTTTATATAAAATACATTACAATCATATTAAATTAATTAAAATATACATTACTCACACTACTGCTTGAATTTTACACAACATATATGTAAATGAAAAAGACGTTTCGAACATCCTTCAACCTTCTTACGTTCCAATTACCTTTTAAATATTTAACATGACTGACGTTGCATGCCTTACAATATGCCCTTTGAAATCAACTGGTCAAATTGTAGGTTAATTTTAGAATAATATAATATGTAAATTCATAATATAGATAATATTAATTGATAAATAATTTATCTTTAGTAATCTTTTGGTTTTATTGAATGTCAAAATTTTTATGTGACAGACTACTTTCACTTTGCTTCATGTTGCCATAAGAGTAAAGCAATATTTCCAAAGTCAATGTCAATATTTTAATGTTTAGTATTTCTTTATGGTGTACTCAAATGATGATTCAATAAAAAATGAACGAAAAATACTTTGTAAAATCAAAGTAAGAAAATTTGTTTGGTCATGAAAGTAATCCATGACTTACATCTCCGTGGTTACAATAATGCAATTCAACTTGATGTAGCAATTATATTTAGTACAGTTGATGATGAATTATGAACAAAAATGAATTCATTTTCAAAAGTTAATGGTAGTATTATAAACATCTTTGTTTTGGATTCATAATTTGATTCTATTGTGTATCCATTACTTTTCCAAATGTAGATACTGGGCATATCACTATTCCTCATAATGTATAGACTATATTTAATTCAATATCACCCAGAAATACCACGCGCCCGTGGTGTCGTGTAAAATTAATTGAAAACTGTGTCATGAGGGGGTCTGATATTTTTTTTTATTTTCGTAAAGTTATGTTTACTTAGTATTTAAGAGCCTTACCACCTTATGTAACCGCCTGTTTTTATTGTTTCAAATTTATAATTAATTTCAATTTTCATTTAGACATCGATTTTTTTTGTTTATATAATTGAAAAAAAGTGGCAAATAACTGAGTAGGCATGATGAAAGCCTTTGATTATAGAGGTTATAATACCCTTTGATAAAAGAACCCTAATAAAGTTCAAACTTTAAAAATTCAATGAACTATGGTCGAATGTCGACCACTGGGCGCCCACTAGTATAGTTTATATTAAAACAAATCTTCAATCATTAAAGCACTCTCATTTGTTAGCATTGTTGGTTGCAAATTTACAACGACAATGATTACTAATCTTCTATTCATATGATAAGAGTGTAAATTTAACGTGTCTTGTAATTTTTTAGATATTTGTAAAAAAAATGTTGCAGGTCTATAGAATAAGTAATAAAATACATTTCAATCAATTTTAGAATTGTCTGTCTGTCTGTTTGTATGAACACGCCTCACTGCTAAAATACAGCGTTCATGGTAAAACCTCTAAAAAATCATAAAGCATATCTTCGAGTAACATTAAGTCTTTGTTTCATTAAAATTGGTTCGGTCTATCGGAAGTTATTGTAATTTTAATGACGACGCGACTTAAGTACGAGAGAAAAGTAGATAAGTAAATGGACTTAATATATTCAGACTTTATTAATCGCTGTTTTTTTTACATAAGGTTACACGCGGACGAAGTCTCGGGCACAGCTTGTATAAAATAAATTCCGTAATAGAGACACATCACATTCCAAACGGCGTGCGGACGGGAACATCCGCTATAGACCCTCATTGTTAACAACTCTAGTAAAAAGATAATGACTAGCCCAGTTATTCAGTTGCAATCAAAACACTAATACAATATAGATTCACTAAACCGTGCACGTATGTAGGCGTGAAATGCGAGGCACGGTCAAATGGTCTAAGGACAAACCTCAAATCTGTATGCAAATGAACACGAATGAGATCACGAGCATTGTCGATTGTGTGTATACGGGAGTATCTTTCGTAATTTTTACTCATCTTTATCGGGTTTAGTTGGTTACAAAGTAATTCACATGTGGGTTCATGGCCACTCGCAAGTCGCGATAAGTCATTCCATTGAATTTGCTTTGCATATGTTAAGTACATACGTTTAAATATGTAAACATTTCTAACAAGAGAATATGCTTTGTAATATCTGAAGGGGCTCTCATAAAGTACGACACGTATAATGTTACCTTTTTAGATCTCCTCTCCCTCTTCGCTTCGTTACGCTGTCATTTTCTGCGATTCTCCCGCTATTAATATGGCGTCATGAATTAAGATTCCCTCCCGTTATGTACAGATATACACAGAATATTGTTATATTTACAAATATGAAACAAATGACTTTCTATCTTGTCCTTCCTAGCGTTTGCCGGCCTGGTGTTAGGGCTCGCTTTCTTACTTAACTTCCTCCACTGTGCCCGATCTTCGGCATCCTTTTGTGTGGGGTTGTTCTCTTTTATATCCGTCCTTCCTTTTCACCGCGTCCAGCCAGCATTTTTTGGGCCTTGGCTCTTGTACGGTGATGTTGAGGCATTTATTTCCGAATTACTTTCTATCGTGACAAAGAAATTAAATTAAAAGAATACAGAGAAAAATTTGCAAAGTTGTTTGATGACCTGCGAGAGTAATGTTTCTACGATCCCCGACCCCTCTTGTTAAAGCAAGTGACACCCCTCCCCTCATAACTGTGAACGTATTTTATTTACGGCACCTGTAATGACTGCAACAGTTTTAAGTCTTAGACCTTGTATACATGAATGTTAGTATATCTAAGATCAATAAACTTCACAACCAATTGACTGATCACCATGGAATTTCGCACACGATGAAGAAGGTTTTTATGCAACCATTTTAATGTAACCCACCTTCAGATGACACTGCAAAGCGTTAGTTTCTTATACTATATAGCCGATCACCATGAAAATAAGTTCGCGTACATAATAAACAGAATAATTTCGTGCTATATTTTTTTTTTTTTTTTTTTTTTTTTATTTTAAAAAAAAAACAAATAAAAAAAGGGGGGGGGGGGGGGGGGACGGGGGGGGGTTTGGGGCCCTCATTTTGCTGTAACTTGCCAATAGAGGGCGTTGCATTAGTAGCAAGAAACTATAACAAATATAGTGCAAGATTTTGGTAGGTGGTAGAGCCACGCTGAAGTTATTACTGGTTTCTGCATGAATGGGTTGGCTCGCTCGAGATGCTACCACCCGACCCACAGAAACACCCACGTGAAGTAACAGTGCTTGCATTGTTGCGTTTCGTTTGGTAAGTGAGAACGCCGGAGGACCACCTCCCCTGCCCCCTAAACACAGGCTGGCAACGCACTTGCGACTCCCCTGGTGTTGCTAATGTCTATGGACGGCGGTGATCACTCAACATCAGGTGACACACCTGCTCGTTTCCCTCCTATGACATAAAAAAGTAGGTGCCACGGGCATAGCTACTACCTATATTATAAAATTGAAATCGTAAAATAATCGTTAATTATTTGCAACATTTTAAATAATTTAAATGTTTAATTACTCATCGAATAATTACTCATCTATTACTGTTGTAATTTAAACTATAAAAAAAAATAATTTATGCCCATCTATATAATTTCATGATATTTTATCTTGATTTTTTGCGTTATTATGATATCTTAGATACTATACTGGGTATTAGCAGACCGCTTCCGAAAACGAAGACATACGATAGTACTAATGATACCTTTGATGATGGGATGGAAAAAAATCGATCCTGTTTAAAAAAAAAAACATATTTTGAAAACGTTTTATTAGCATTATTTACGCTCCATCATGTTAGTACAACTAAATGAAACGATAGTTTCATAAAAAATACATTACTTTACTAAAATAAAGTAAATTTTCAAAAAAAAGTATTAACCGACTTCAATATCAATCAAAAGCCCATAAGGCACTAAAAAGCGGAAAATAAATAGTTTATCAAATTAACCAAATTAAATAAAACATATGTGTGCTACCTAGAGATGTATTGGAAATCGGTGCCAACCGAAATTTCAAATTTGTTCCAGGTAGAAAAGTATTACAGAGACGCGAAAGTGAACTTAAACTTTTTGTACCTATGTAGATGATACGATTTTCAGTTGGCACCGACTTCTAATATATCTCTAGGTAGCACACATATTCATATGTTTTATTTAATTTGGTTAATTTGATAAACTATTTATTTTCCGCTTTTTAGTGCCTTATGGGCTTTTGATTGATATTGAAGTCGGTTAATACTTTTTTTTGAAAATTTACTTTATTTTTCCATTTTTTGTGTACATAAATATATTTTATTAGCAGTGCCCGCGAACTCCGTTCCGCCTTAAGTATATTAAAATATGCGCATTTTTGCGGTATGGTATGCGATATGATTTCAATTGGTTGTACAATAAATAACGTTTGGTACGAACGCAACCTTATCAATAATCCGCGATAGTTTTTTCTACCACCAACTCGGCTACCATCGCTTCACACATAATACACCTTAAGTAATGTAATTACAATGCTTGCGTCATGTTGCAACACAGCAACGAACATAAGCACAATAGGCTCCTAAGAATTGAAGAGTTTTTTTTATAATATTGGTGGCAAACGAACATACGGGTCACCTGATGGTAAGTGATCACGGCCGCCCATGGACACTTGCGACAGGAGAGGAAACACAGATGCGTTGCCGGCCCTTAAGAAAGGAGTAGGCTCGTTTCTTGAAAGTTTTCTTACTTTGTCACGGATCCCATGATCAGAACCTAACCAAATTCTCATCAAAGTACCCTTGAAGTACATCCTTTCCAATAAAAAATGAATCATCGAAATCGGTTAGCGTGATATTGAGTTATTCGTCTATTTGTCGTTTACATAATTAATGCAAATTTAAAACTTATACGGTTTTGCACTGGATGCCGTTGTCAGAACTGGACCATATTAAAATGGGACCACACGGGAAGCACCAGCTTTCAAACAAAAAAAGAATCATCAAAATCGGTTCACCCAGTCCAAAGTTATGAGGTAACAAACATAAAAAAAAAAAAAAAAAAAAAAAAACATACAGACGAATTGATAACCTCCTCCTTTTTTTGAAGTCGGTTAAAAATGAATCATCGAAATCGGTTAGCGTGATATTGAGTTATTCGTCTATTTGTCGTTTACATAATTAATGCAAATTTAAAACTTATACGGTTTTGCACTGGATGCCGTTGTCAGAACTGGACCATATTAAAATGGGACCACACGGGAAGCACCAGCTTTCAAACAAAAAAAGAATCATCAAAATCGGTTCACCCAGTCCAAAGTTATGAGGTAACAAACATAAAAAAAAAAAAAAAAAAAAAAAACATACAGACGAATTGATAACCTCCTCCTTTTTTTGAAGTCGGTTAAAAAAAAACAGTAATGTATAACAAAAACAAAAAAACAGCTGATACTCGGGTCAACGAACCTCAGCTAGCGATCGTGCAAAAACTTATTTACAACAATTAATCGTTTCTTTTACACGCACACCACCGCGCCCCCCAACATTTACGCCTTTGTCGGTATAAATTTCGCAGGCACCATAAAAGAATTAGAGGCGGCGTTAACAATAAATATTGCAAGTAATTTTAGATAATTGTGACGTACATAGCTGTTTTCAATGGTATTAGAAGGACTAAAAACAGAAAGTCTGTTAACATAAAGTATAAGAATACTATTTTAAATTCATTCTGATAGATTAATTAACTATCGATCATAATTGCAATTAATTTTAACTATGAAATTATTCTGTACCATTTCGTTTTTAATTTCTTGTACAAAATCAAAGATAAAGATTAAATAGTTTTTATAATTGTGTACGTGAGTATCTAATTAGGTTAATTTAATATTCTAATATCATTTTTGTAGTAACGAGCTTCTTGTTACGTCAGGGTAAAATTGATTGTAAAGTTGTATTAAATAATTAGAGTTATAACTTCTAAATTCCATAAAGACTAGTTAGTAAGGATAACTAAGCTTATAAAATAAAAGTTGGGAATGTCTAACGCTTTATTAATCTGTGGAAATTCTCAAAGTGTCGTCAACGGCGCGGCGTCCGCAGCCCACCGCAAAGGAGCGATTAGTTTTGGCGGGATTGATTATTATGTTTAGTATTTTTAGTTTTTGACCCGGGAGTTTGTGGACCCGGGCATCAGCTGTTTATGTTTTTTAGTTTAATTACGTTTTTTTTTTTAGTAATGTAATGTATTTTTTATGAAACTATTATTTCATTTAGCTGTACTAATATGATGGAGCGTAAATAATGCTAATAAAACGTTTTAAAAATACGATTTTTTTTAATCAGGATCGATTTTTTTTCCGTCCCAACATCAAAGGTGTCATTAGAACTGTCGTCTGTCTTCGTTTTCAGAAGCGATCTCCTAACACCCAGTATATTAAGTAGCATAGCGTTTTTTATAGAAAAGTTTTGATTTAAGTATATAAAATCTTAAGTGTTATTATTTTTAATCAGTTTTATTCACATATAATTGGCTAGAACAATGAAATTTATATTAATTCGTTTTTCGTATTACTGCTAATGTACCTATGTAGTATCTGTTGGTGTTTCTTAAATAAATAAATATAAAACTTCCATCTCTTTGAATAAGATTTGAAATTATAATCCGTGTGTTTGTAAATAATATATCGCTCAAATATCGCAATATTTTTATTCCAATCGGTAAAATCTTATTCGGATTTCCTTTTGACGAACATCAGTCTCCAGTAAATAACATGCAGATATAAGAAAACGGTTAACCTTGACCGATTCCATTTATTCACTTTGACCGACTGAGTAACATGTCTCAACACACACAGACACACATCTCAACAGGCAATATACTTATAAAGATATTTATCTCGGTTAAAATATACCAACGACCGCCAGGGCCGCATTTAAACTTTTAAACATTTAAACTTGGGCCCCTCATTTCTCGGGTACCCTGCTTCTAGACCAGAAAATATGTATGAGACTTTCAGTTGAGCGACCTCTTTTCATTGTTATCTCAAGTTAGCTCACATTTAATCGTAAAATTCATGTAAAAGACGTATTTTATGTTATTACTAAACACAATCTAAGACTTCTTATTAATGTATGCATACAGGCTCCATGTTGCTTAATCTACCTCTGAAAACACCTTATTAATATTTAAACATATTGGCATATATATATTTATGGAATTATTTATATAAAAATTAATAGTTCAAAGTATGGAAGCACATGACTTCAGAATGGCTACACCCATTTGACAAATTCTTTTTGTTTTTGTGTTATTGTCAAGACAAGATTTATGTGAAAGAAAATATTGAAAAATCCAACGGAAAAATGAAAAGTATACGTTAAAAAATCTGTATATAAAAAAGTTAGTAACTGATCGAGACAGAAGACAAATCTTCAAAGATATCGACAGAATTGGCAGCTTGAAGTTATGTTGCTGAGTTGCCGTTTTTTCTCAATATTTGGTCGTACTATGTGAATATTTATAATTTCCTTCATTATTACTCCCGTGCGAAGTTAGAGGCGGCATCTAGTTTACAAATAAACACACATGTTTACTGACAGCAAATATTGTTAAATGATATGATAGAATTGAATAAAATACGTTATTGTTTTGTATTAGTTCTGTATTATATTTTCCTTACATTATATACAATATACATAATTCTTTCTTATAGTTTTGAAGTAGTACATAGGAGTAAAACCCACCTGATGTTAAGTAAATATGTGCAACGAATCTCAAGAACTCGGTCATAATAGGTTAGTACTTCTGAGAATAGAGCTAGAACACCCGCAGAGACGGCGTCTACGGGAGGACGCCGTCGAAAGGTGGCAGCAGGACCTGGCGGACGAGCGGTTCGGACGATTTACCGTGGACGCCGTCCGCCCGGTCCTGCGGGTGTGGATTGGGAGGAAGTGGGGCTCCCTGACGTTCCGACTGGTGCAGGTACTCACCGGACACGGTTGTTTCGGGTGGTACCTGCACCGGATCGCACGCAGGGAGCCGACCGCCGCCTGCCACGAGTGCGGCGCTGTCGAAGATACCGCGCAGCACACTCTGTCTGAGTGTGCTGTGTGGGGGGAGCAGCGCCGCATTCTGGCGGCGGCGGTGGGAACGGACTTATCACTGCCGAGCGTGGTTTCAGCCATGCTCGGCAGCGAACAGGCTTGGCGAGCGATGGCCTCCTTCTGCGAGGAGGTTATCTCGCAGAAGGAGGAGGCGGAGAGGGCCCGCGAGGCAGATCCTCAAAGTGGCCCTTTCCGCCAAAGGAGGACAGGCGGGAGGAGGCGGCGCTTTGCCCAACTCCTCCCGCCACCGTAGCCGGACCTGAGGGGATGGGCCGGGGGGCCCATCTCCTCATTGCACAGGTCCAGCGGACGAGGGGGGGCAGCCGGTGTGTACCCGGTCTGTCCCTCTATAGGTAGGAGCCCCGCGGTCACCTTCCGCCGGGCGGACCGTGGGGGCGGCTCTACAAGGTGATTAGCTGGAACGATCCCTTGCCGCACAACGGTCTGTCGGTACACCGTGGGGTTTTAGTCCGTGCGAGTCGGACATAACCCACTCTCTCCCCCGGGAGGGTGGGTATCCATAAGGGATTTCCCCACGTTAAAAAAAAAAAAAAAAAGAGCTAGAACACCGCTTGTACTAATACGCGTTACAATTTTTTTTCCGAACTGACTACACTGTTAGCCTGGCAAGGCTTTTACAGTTTGACCGGACTACTTAGGTGAGCGCTTAAGGCACTCAGCCGATTTTATTTAGACAACTAGCTCAAGGGAGCACTGCACACCTCGGCTTGGGGGCTGTTGTCGACACCGCGTGTCTGACCTAGCTAAACTATTTTAAACTATTCATACATAAATATATTCAGTTGTGAATCATACAATTGTGATGCGGGTGAGTCACTATATCGCGCTAGTAACAGCTAAAAGGCTCCATCCGTGGATGACCTAGACTCGAGATGCTACCGGAAGAGACGCGACGTATGTGCGGGATCGAATGAGGCCGACCTTCACGGCGGCGTAAAGGAAAGTTTAGCGAGCGTGGGCGCGAGCACGCATGTTAAAAGAGATCGGATCGAATACGCATTACAAACTACATTAACTTGGCCAAAAACAAACATTGCGAGCAATGCTGCCTTGTGGCACAAATGGGTGTCGTTGCGGTGTTACCACTCTCTGTCTCTCTTTTCTCTAAATCCATAATAGTATAATATCATCATCATCGAATCAAGGTACCTTTCTTCTGTTTTCAAACATGGATTATCATAGTATTAATATGTCTTAAGGCCGGCCTTACCATAAGTAGAACAGAGCGGCTGCTCTAGGTATTAAATTCCAGGGAACGCTTCAGAGCATAAACATTTTTATTCTTTTTCGGTGTTATAACACTTTGGTTGCTATGTTGGTCATATATGGACCGGCCACGGTTTCTCTTGTGACGGTTTCTCTAGTGATCACCGGAGCACAAGATATTTTTGCAATTGTAATAATTCAACCATGGCGCCCGAAAAGAAACATGTGATAACGGCGTAACAATCAAAATGTTAAATGCAAATATGTGGCTACTATGTAAATCGTCTTATCTGTTGCAATGGTTGCGAGTCCAATCCAAGTTTTATATGTAGAATTGGTATATATTAGGTGCAAGCAAGTGGGCGCCATGGTCGAAACTGTCTCAATCTTAACACTTGGTTCGGAGATTTGCACTATGTTTAGGCATAACTGGAAACTATCAACGTTTCATTTGCTTAATAAAATGGATAAATGTAATTGAATAAATTAAAATAAATTCTATAACAATACGCAGTACACGTGTTATATAATTACAATAGGCAATAACTAGTAACCCAAATTTATTATCGAACTTCAAATAACTCTTACACTTCATGGTCACATAAATTATATTTTAACTAAATATCACCGAATAATTTTTTATCATTAACTACTTACGTCTAATTAATTCTAATAAAGTTAATTACGAATACACTTATAGGCTAAAGTTGACTAATCATGTTTTTATTCTCAACATTCTTCTAAAGAAGTTTATAAAAGGATCATTCGCGAATGTCCTGAGACTCCCTTTGTAGAAATTCTCGATTTCAGCAAGAGCAATGCCTTCAGTTTCCGGCATAAAGAAATACAAATAAATAGTGCCGGCATATGCGAACCCGGCATACACAGCAAACGTTCCCCATAGTCTGACGTGAGTCTCAAGATCGATATAAGATTTTGCTGCAAAGAATGTAACCATATAATTCCATGCGGCAGCGATACCTTGGGCTGATGCGCGACTCCTGAAATTAATAACAAATGTAGAAATATATTCAAAATGAATGCTTAATGTATTTTGTAACGTTAATAGCTCAATAGTTGACTTCGCTCGTCGTGGTTTTTAAAATACAACAATACTACAATAACCCTAAGCTTTCTTTTGTCCACTCTCAAATTGGCAACCTGTAGCCAAGTGCCTACAAGTGTTTCGCAATAGTTGCACTTGATAGCCATTCCTTCTAACATTCATAGGTAACTGGAGAGATCGTCAAAATGTTACCCCATAAATCAGTGTTTTTCAAAGTGTGGGTTGAGACCCCCAAGGGGGTCGCGAAGTCTCTTTAGGAAGGTCGCGAAGCGTCTATAGCAGAGTTGCAAAAGGTTGGAAAAGCTACTGCAGTGAAAAAAAATAAAGTTTTAAAAGATTTATTAAGAAAAATATTAACTAAAGGACATAATAATTTGTACTAAATAAATAAAAAAACTTAGGAGAACTCTTATGTTTTTATCGGAACTCTAATTATGAAAATAAATAAATATGTTAAATTGAATAATTGTCACAAAATAAAATACATAAAAGAAAAACATCGGGCAGGGAGGTCGCGAAATATTTCTTCATACTAAAGGGGCAGTGGTAGGAAAAAGTTTGAAAAACACTGCCATAAATTATCAAATAAAAATTTATACCTGTTGCGTTTCAGAATTTATTAGTATATATAGGTTACTGGTTACGCTCGTCGTTGTTTTTATCGGTAAACTATTTAATTACTCGTAGAGTCGTTTAAATTGTATCTACTCATCATCACGTGACTTATTATCAAACTGACGAGGCCGTGTTAAATATGGAGTAGGTAATGTACGCAATTTTTCCAATAGAAACTCTGTGATTATTTTTTGTGCTATTTGTGTTAGGTCTGATAACATTAAAGAAGCATCTAATTAAAAATATTACCTGAACGGAAAGATTTCTCCCAACAGTACCCACGATACGTTGCAGCCTGTGAAAAGTGTCAAAGCATATAGGAATATGAGCGGGAGGTAGCTCTTTTCTTCCGGGAATGTTTTCGTATCAAACGAGAACACGGAGTCTGATAGATTGTATTTGGCGTAAACACTTAGCGCGGTACAAGATACTGCTGTCCCAAGCATTACTGTGATGCCCAATTTTCTTTTCCCAGCTATTTTAATAAGGCCAATTACCAAGAGAGCAGCAATAAAGGTTATTACACCGACCATGAACTGTAAAGAAATATTGAAACAGTTTTAGAGGTATGCATAAAACGATCTTAAAGAGTCAAGCAAACAGGCCAATGATAATAAAGAGTTATTTAGGGAATAGATGACTGTGACATGTTCTATTTTGTCTCAAAGTTTTTATTTTATGTGAGTTCTTATTCTATGTAAATATTATCTTATTCTTTCATAGTAGTTGGATTTAAATATTTCTAATTCAATTCATGATTTTTTATTTACATTGTAATGAATTATGTACTTTAGGATACATGATGTTTTTCTCTTAGAAGTTTTGTAAAAAATTATATTGCGATCTTTTAAAGCTGTCAATACACAGAACAGTACTATATATGACTAGTAACCACCCCTGTCTTTGTCTGGCGTTTGTATCTTCATAAATCATAACGTGATAGGTATATTATTTTATGTAACTCGTTTAAATAGCTTACACCAAGGTGGCTCTGAAATTACAGGATTTTATATTGTCGATTTTGTATTATCGTTATATCTCAGGTAATTTTTTCACAATATCTTTGAAAATTATAACCTCTGTATCAACTTGAGGTACAAGCTATATTACTGTAAAATTAAATACAACAGAAATATCTTAAATGTACGTACAACTATCTTTTTGCCGATTTCGTCCATGCCAAATGCCCCGCAGATATTCACCATATTAGGTCTGATTGGAGTAAGCCCGCTCATTACGTAGAACATAAAGTACAATAGACCAAGACTGAGTGGTCGCAAGGTTGCTTTTACCAACATCACATATCTAAACTTCAACCAGCTCCTGAAAGAAGGATTTAAAAATAATAAACTGCCACTATATTAGTATTTTTTTAGTTTGTTGCATTAAAATTTTGCGTTTTAATTCTATGAAACAACAGAGTCCTCGTGGTCAAGTAAGAGCTTGTTAAAATACAATGGTTATGTAATGCACTAGAATATTTTATAATGATGCTCCTGATGAAAAACGGCCTGCTAGTGATAACTGAGATAATATACACTGTGAAATACTGAGGAATAATAGTATTACAATTAAGGATATATCCAGGATTTATTTTTGGCAGAGGCCGAAGGACGAAACAAGTAAGTAGTGTCTCTTTGCTATTAAGTCTTTATCAATGGCATAGAAGAATAACTATAAATTACCGGTAAATTTAAACTGGTACTGGCTGGTAAAAGTCATGATGGTCTAATGGTTTGACAGGTGGAATATCAATTCGATGTTCGAATCCCGGCATGTAGTAATGAATTTTTCGGAATTCGCGTAGATTTACTAATTTAAATTGGTAATACCATCGGCAGACGGCGAAGGAAAACGTCGTGAGGAAAACTGAACCTGAGAAATGTTCTTGTAGTACTACTATATGTGAGAAAACATAGAACTGTGGATTTCTCAGAGATTGAAATCACCAATACATGAGCTGGCGTTGTAATTATGCCCATACCTTCCTTGGGGAAGAGGCTTATAACGTTCCAGTGGGATACTTACAGGCTGATGATGATGATGACTAGTAAATTTTGTAATTCAGGGTTAATTAAATATTTTATATATTGATTAATGACAATTTTCTTTTATATTTTCTGATGATGATATATAGTACCTCTTCAAGGTTCATCGTGGAAGCAATGTCTTAATGGATATACATTAAGGGCAGCCCATTTAGAGCAGGGTTTGCCAAAATTGTGGTGGTTTCAAAGGGATCAACGTAAACGAAAATTGATTTTGGGGGTCGACGAGGTTTAAAATTCAACCCCTATTAATTAACACAAGTTCTTATTTGAAACTTTGAAGATAGCTACTTTTAAAAAACTCAACTAGTCGATAAGCGTGTTCGTACGTACAAGATAAAAGCCTCTGCAAGACAATTAGCGTAGATAAGCTCGTGCAAGATAATGTGTTCGATCGTGGCGTCTTTCAGGCACGTTAAGACTTGCTCTATTTTTTTTTCGAACTGACTATACGCTGTTAGGTTGATGTACGATTCGCTTCACAGCCTCACCGGTCTAAAAACTTGTTCTGTATTTGACGCATATACGCGATTTAAAAATAATTTGTCTTTGGAGGTCTCAGGTATTAGTTACTTTTGGAAGAGTAGACTCTTGCTCAAAATAGTTTGGGAATCCCTGATTTAGCCAGATTGCCAGATACGGAAAAGACGTTTTACATTTCTTTCTGTCAATATTATACACACTTGTGACATATTTTGCTATTTCCCTTTGTGGGTAGTATGCCCATATGCAGAAAGAAACAAATGTTACGGAATTTGTATAGTCGGTGTTAATCTCTCAGTGTCTCAGCTTCTTAATTTTATTAAACTTGGGAATGCATCTGTGCATCTCCAGATATCCGCCCTCAATTACATTCTTGTTCCTTCACCCTACCTTTTAACTATATTCATTTTCTGATGTTGACATTCTCCAGTCCCTTGATCGGTTTCTTTTTTGCAACATATAACGCAACGGTGCAAGTTTTTAGAGTAGGTCACTAGTTTGTCATACTCTTCTTTAACGTTGTCGGGTGACGTCCAGCCACGCAGGAAGCATAAAGCGTCAAGCGCATCTTTATCTCTGCCTTGGGATAACAGCCATACTGGAGTTTCTGGCACCTGTAATTACGATTAGTCAAGGATTTTATATAACAAGATAACAATAAAAGTATATTTATTCAAATGACCGAAACTATATAGGTATATACACAGTCATCCTAATTTTTGAATCTAAGAAAGATGTACCTATGGATTTTTTTACTTAATTTTCGTTTGCGGTTTTGCACGCTTTTATTATTATTTTTGTAATTAATAATTAAGTTATAATTAAAAAAAAACATTCTAGAAATATTCTCGGTTATAAATTATGTACACGAATCAATAGTAGGTACGAGCTAACATCGTACATTGTATAAAATGCAACATATGTATACTATCGCCAGTGCTAAAATCAGATGAAGTTAGGTAACACGCGTTAATAAATCCAGTGGTAATTTATCACTCAACGTGGGCAATTTTATTTTTTTGACCGTTGTTAACATGTCCTAGATTGTAGTAGCCTACAGCCAATACATCAATTTATATGAATATATATTGAGCGATAGATAATTTAAGATGGTATAGAGCCACTTTATGACGAGTTATACTGAATTTCCAATACACCAATAATCATATTTGCATGTTTATACATTATTTCATAAATAATAGGTCTTTACCTATGAAATTGCCGTTCTGCAGTACTGGCCATTTCAAATCAAAATAATTTTTGTTTGGCTAAGAATTCTAATTTCAAATTAATTTTATTTTAAAAACATGGAATTCTTTTTCCAAAAGTAGTCATTTGTTTATTGATTAGTGTTACATTTTCATCGCATTTCAATCTTTTTTGTCATCATGGATACGTTAAAAATTCGAGTAATTATGGAATATGAGTACCGTCGTGGCAGCAACGCGGCACAAGCGGCACGCAACATCAACGACGTTTACGGAGCTAACACTACAAACCAACGCACCACCTGTTATTGGTATGCTCGCTTCCATTCTGGGAATTTTGACAATGACGAATTAAAGGCGATTGTGGAAGCTGATGATACACAATCTACGGCTGAATTAGCAGCAGCTTTCGACGTTAGCGTCAAAACAATATTGGTCCATTTGCGTCAAATTGGCAAAGTAAAAAAGCTTGACAAATGGGTGCCCCACGAACTCAATGATCGCCAGCGCGAAGTACGCGTCGAGACGTGCCTTGCACTGCTCAACAGACACACAAATGAAGGAATTTTGAACCGCATTGTTACCTGCGATGAAGAATGGATTCTGTTTGATAACCGCAAGAGCTGAGCAAGTTGGTAGGATCCTGGTTCAGCACCTAAACAACGCCCTAAACGAAAACTTACCCCTAGAAAAGTGATGGTCACTCTTTGGTGGTCTAGCGCCGGTGTGATTCATCACAGCTTCATACTAAACGGGGTGAGCATTACTGCAGATGTGTACTGTGAAGAACTGAACACAATGATGGAGAAGCTGGCACATCTCCAACTAGCATTGATCAATCGCTCGTCTCCGCTGCTCCTGCACGACAACGCGCGACCTCATACTGCACAGCAGACGGTCTCCAAGTTGCAAGAACTGGGGTTGGAAGTTCTCCGTCATCCGCCCTACTCACCTGACCTTGCGCCTACAGACTACTACTTTTTCCAGAATTTGGATAACTCCTTGGCGGGAAAAAAATTCAATACCCGAGAGGTAGTACAAAATGCCTTTGAAGAATTTGTTGCCTCCCGTCCAGCTGATTTCTTTAAGAAGGGCATCAATAAACTGCCACTGCGTTGGCAAAGATGCATTGATTGCATGGGTAATTACTTCGATTAATACAAATAAAAAATACATGAAAAAAATTCGTTTAAATTTTTTCATACAAAACGGCAATTTCATAGGTAAAGACCTAATATATAAGGGGGCACGGAGTTGCGCCTGTAACTTTTATGTATGTAACTACAACACCCCGCGTCTTTCGAGCACAAATAATGTTTCATTACCAAATTATTTCCAACATTTACTCACAAACAACAAGTAAGTAATGAGTTATTTTATAAAACTGTAATGTTATCAACATATATACTTACAAACAATGCAATCGACATGCCTACGATGGGGACACCCAGGGAAATGATGGCCGCTTGCCTCCAGTTCACGACAGATCCAAGGAAATACATGAGTAGGATACCAATTGCCAAGAATAACTGGGTTACTGTGCACAGCGCCCCGCGAACTGAAGGTTCACTGTAAGTTTTGAAAAAATATTTTAAGTTTAATAATGTTATATAATACAGTTAATACGTTAAATATAGGATCTAACGTGAGAGAGAATGAGATAGAATACAATATACAGTGTTCCTTATATCAATGATCTTTTCCTTGTATATGCATTACCTATTACCAACTCTAGTTCGAGCGTTATGCGTGTCAGTACATGTATGTATGCGGCGATATAAACGACAATATAAATATATTAAATGTTAATAGTTGTATTCGTTAAATTCCGAAGACAGTTTATAATTAAGTAAAAAAAGATAATTGCCGAAAAAAGGCTTGAATACAGAAATGAGATAATAAAATTTAATAAAACAAAATACTGTAACGCATAGAATACTTTGACATCTGTAATTCATGTTTCTCATAGACGAATTGATAATCGATAGAAATAATAAATAGTATAACTTAATTTATTATTTTTAAATCTTACGTAATTTCACCAACGTAAGCAGTAATAGGTGCCTCCATAAGGCCAGTTCCAAGACCTAACAGGCCGTTGGCAATGAAAAGCGAGGGTAAGTTCCATGCGAAGTAAGCAAGCAGCCAGGCTACGATGTGAGGAATGTTCACAAGGAAGCTGGCTCTTTTTCTTCCAAAGTAATCAACTATTGGTCCCGACAGAACAGCGCCGAAAGGTTGCGTTAAGTACGAAAGACTGCCTGTAAAAGTAATACATACTTTGAATATTTTTGGGGTTAAAAGGCTATTATACAGTGGATTAATATGTGAACAATGGTGATGGCTGAAATTGACTCCTCTCTGTGCATCCACTAAAACCGATTGTGATGTATAATGTATTCTAAATATTATATGTTATAAATACAAACCACATCGAGTTTCTTGCCGGTTCTTCTAGATGACTGGGTTGTTTTCCGAACCGGTGGTAGTTTTAACGTTCATAAGTGCCTTCTTAGGACCTAAATTGAATCAAGTATATTTGATTTAAAAAAAACCACATTTGGTGCAAAAATGTTTATTTTTGACATTTCGTTTAGTGCAGCATTGTTTTTAAAAGACTTCAATGACCTCTACATTAATAAGAGTTACATCTGGCTTATTATTGATTCGCCAATAACTGAATGAATATTATATAGTCCAAGCGAGCTATAACAGAAGATTTCAAGTACCGTGTTTAATACTGAATTCAATAAACATATAAATCTATACTTCTGTCTGTAGATACTTTATCTTTAACTAGCTAACCCGGCTGACGTTGTCCCGCCCTGATTACCCCCCCGCAACCCCCCTTGTGGGTGGAATTTCGTAAAATTCGTTCTTAGCTGACCTCTACGCGGCGAAAGGAATATTCCTACCATATTTCAAGTCACTATGCCTTATGGTTCCAGAGATATCGTGATGAGTCAATATATAGGTGGGAATCTCTTATATATATATAGAAGATTTGAAAGAGACATCTTATTACACAGACCACTAATCTCAAATTTAACTCAAACGGCTTGACAGATCTTATGAATTTTTGTACACGGGAGATAGGTATATATAGGTAATACTTTTGTAAATCATAAAAGAAAAAATCAAAAAAGATTTTTTCAAGTTATACTTCTTTTGGCGCGTTAGGGAAAAATGATGAGAGTAAATTTTTACGATGCGCGCGCACACCGTCACCAAAAACCGACACCCTGAAGTTAGCTATAGTCAACATTTTGTTTCTTTGTATCTGTTGTTTGTATTTCTCTGTATTAAAACTTTCAATGTATTAAATACCTTTTTTCTATTGTTAGTGTCGTTTTTTCTACAAACGTAGAATAAGGCGAAAGATAAAATTTTTGAAAAGATTTTATTTAATCAAGAAATTAAAGAGAGCACTAATTGGGTGTGTAGATGTAAATTAATAAAAAAACTTGTTCTACCTCGGTTATTTAAATATTAAATGAGGCATATAACTATGTATAGTATTATCATTATATTAGTTAATACCTGCGATATCGTCTGCGTTATTATCATAAAATTATATTTTGTGCACAAAAAAAAGACAAAATTAAAACGAAAAGTATACATTGCTTAGGAAATCTCTTTGTAAAAATGTTATACGTTTTCGTTTCTCCTCTCCTGCGTGTGCGCACCACACCGATTGTCCTACTTCTCCACGTTAAGAAAACACACATCGCTGAACGCTTAGTGTTTATAAAAATTGTAGTTTCTTAAAACTTTGCTCTACCGTTTTATTTATATGTATTACAGTATTATTGCAAGCATTAATTTGCTTAAATTGTATAAAAAATTCTATTACTCAATAACTTGCAAATAAGGTATAATAAGGTCAAGAAATAAATAGGTCAAACATAATATACTGTTAAACTTTCCGATATATAAAAAATAGACGAAAATATGGTCAAGATTTTGTTTGTGTAACGGCTAAAATGGTTAGCTAAATAACTATTTATGAGTAGAACTCTAATTCTAATTCTTTTCTCAACTTTATATCGGAAATCAGGCGTTATTGTAAAATAATATACTATTCGATTCTCTTTTAGTGTCATATATAATGGGCTATATTTAAAAGCCGGTTTTACAAAAAAAAAATTGCAAACCGACAGACGACCGCCAAACGTTTATTAAAAAACTAGTCGCAACAAAATATTTGCTAATAGCGTGCCCCTTTTCGAAAACTAAGTTTATATACACTACTAGCCTTTGCTCACGACTTTGCTCGTGTTAGTGACCATTCATTGTTTACGTAAAGATGATTTTGGCGATATTTGAACCATTTTTTTTATTAACGCGGGGAAACCCATTATGGATACACCACCTTTCCGGCGGAGAAGGTGGGTTATGTCCGACTCCAACGGACTAAAACGCCACGGTCTACCGACAGACCGTATTGTTGGGGCGGCAAGGGATCATTCTGTGCTAATCACCTTGGATAGCCACCCTAACGGTCCGCCCGGCGGCCACCTTCCTTATAGGGAGACCGACTGGGTACACACCACCTGTCCCCCCTCGTCCGCCGGACCTGTGCAATTAGGTGATGGCCCCTCCGCCCCATCCCCTCAGGTCTGGCTACGGTGGGGAGAGGGGGCGGGCACATCACCGCGTAACATATTATGCGCGCTCCGAACGGGAGCACGCCCCGGAGCACCCAGTTGTCGCCCATGTTCCACATGAGTAGGCCCAAGGCCGACCCCTGTGAAACCTCCCGCCGCGTGACTCGCAGGACCATACGATCGGTCGCCTCCATTGACAGCGACTTAAGGAGGGTCAGGGCGTCCATTATCGAACATTCTGCTCTGAAGCCGAACTGTGCGTTCGCCACGGTGCTGGACGACCTGGGAAGCGAAAACTCTCTCCAAGACTTTCCCGGCATCGTCCAACAGCACCAAGGGCCGATACGCGGACGTGCAGTCCATGGGGAGGCCCTCCTTTGCCTGCAGACATAGTCGTGCACGCTTCCAAGGCTTCGGGAGCTACCCAACCTCCAGACAACTGTCGAGCAGTCCCCACGCCCCTTATGGTCCAACGAGAACGCGTGCACCCGGCTTGGGACCACATCCGGAATGGGTGCTCTCCTCCTGTTGCGGAGGCGCTCTACTGCCCTTCCCATCGCCTCCTCCGTTATAGGGAAGGAAGACCATCAAGCACCTCCGCAAATTTCACCCGACAGCTCTCCCACGACCCTCGCTACCACCTCCAGCCGGAGGGTCTCCGTCACCGGGGGTGCCCGGGACGGCAACTTCTTCCAGACCATCCGATACCGAAAAAAATAAAACCCTTCCATTTTTATGTGTAAGCGTGTATGTGTGCACGTGTGTGGAGGTGATATGTGTAATGTTGTCGCAGTGATGTAAGATTTTGTGTCACTGTATCGCACGACCAGCTCACTCAAGGGCTCCCCGAGCGAACGGCCCTAGACTTGAGGCGCTGCCGACGGGGGGCCTAAACCGGTGTGCGGGAGCGAAATTTACCTCCAGACCACGGCGGCGTGATCTGTGGTTACGCGGGCGTGGGTGTGAGCACGCTCTGTTTGGAGAGACAGGCTGGTACTGATCGTTTGCTGCTGTTATTTTAATCGGTATCGATCGGTAGAAATATGTCGCGGAAGTCTTTTGTAGCGTATCCGTTTTCGTATTTTGCGGTGGATACCACTAACGGACTGGGATGATACGCGGCTTTTTCGAAGTAACTACTAGTACGTGATTTAATGTACGCCCAGATAGAAGGCATCTCCAGTTCCCTGTGGAGATCCTTATTCCGGACGTACCATGGGGGTAACAAACAGACAAACTTACATTATTATGACTATAATAAAGGGGCTTTTTCTATTTGATCTTTACTGAATAGTAAGAATATATTCAGTAAGTTGATATATGCTGTCGTAAGTGCATGTAAACCAGTTTCAAAAAGACAATATAACAACTAGTTTCCAGTCGTCTCATCTCCTTTAATGGCTAGCTAGCCTTTTCTTTTTTGCAGAGTCACCGAACAAGTTTAGAATTTGCTGGTACCGGTTTTTTTCATATTTACGTATGCAGCCGGTATTATCCTTAATTTGCGAAAAATTAAATAAAATTTAATATTTTATTTTATTACATAGTATAAAATAAAGTCCCCTACCGCGTCTGTCTGTCTGTCTGTTCGCGATAAACTCAAAAACTACTGAACGGATTTTCATGCGGTTTTCACCAGTGGATAAAGTAATTCATGAGCAACGTTTTTGGTATATAACTTGTCAAGGATTTATTTTTAATCAGGGTGGGACAACGTTTGCCGGGCCCGCTAGTAATAACTAATTTGAAAAATATTAATCTTACTTTTTCTATTATTCACTATTATTCCCATGTGAGAAAGGTTTTACAAATTCTGATGTTTTTGATTTTTTTAAATATAATCTTAGAGTAATAAAATTTTGTGTTAGATTTGAAAAGACATTTTTATAAAGATCCAGGTATATTTTCTGCGATAAAAGGTGAGATTCAATGAATTATGAGGTTGTATTAGTAAGAACTTACGAACATTTAAATACAGGTTATAATATATTTTTTTAAAGTTTAATAAAAATCATTAGGTGAATTAAAATAAGAATCAAATATTTTTATTTATAAAAAAACTAGTTTTTGCACACGGCTTTGCTCACGTTGATGTGGATATGATTTATCATCACCCAGGAACAGTTTTTTTTTACAGATGACAGGCACTTTATATCCTTTTCTGTACCTATCCCTGATAACATATACACGTTTTTCATGAAAACTTCATGTTGATCGGTTAAGTAGTTAAAGTGTGAAAAAGTAACAAATAAATAAACAAACAAACTCGCAGTTTGCATTTATAATATCAGTAACGATGGTTTGTTCTACTTATGAGAATATTATTCTATCAGAATTTTTGATATTTATCACTGTCCATAGCTGTTTGTTTTCACACAGTTCATTTAATAAAAATCTTTTCCACGTGATTTTAAAAATGTCTTAATATAAGAATTCATCACATTAAAAGCATTTTAATACTACTGAATCTACGTCGATCTTCTAACAAGCGTCTGACTTAATTATAACACAAAAACGGTGGGAACTCAACTTGTAAAAAATACTCTGAGTTTCAAAATTATATTAATAACATAAAACAAGGGTTTTTGGCGGAATTTTTGGAATTTCATGTACCTAATGGATTTTATATTTTATTTATAACCTTGTGTTATTTGGCTCTATATTTTGTAATATCGGTGGTGTTTTACGTAATATAGTTTGCTTATTGTGCATAAGTGAAGTGGATAAAAAATAACACCACTGAGTATGGATTTTGATTTGCCAAAACTCTCTGGAAAGTTCTAAGAATAGGGCTGCCATCTTGTTAGAACATTGAAATGATAGCAAGAAATCATATATCATATATATACATCACCTACTCCACAATGGCAGTAATAATGTACTAGAAGATTGGTTGCCAAAAATCAAAACTAAAAAAAATATAAAACAACGCATATATAAAATTGACATCCTTACTATGACAATACGAATGTTAGTTTGTTCATTTTGTACGCTTTCAAGCTTTAACTGCTCAACGAGTCATCCCGAAATTTTACACAAACGTTGTCAGAGCTACAAAATAGAACATAGGGTACTTACTTATCATCCAAAAAGATGTACTGTTCTTGAATGAAAGATCAATACTTTTTTATTGTAGTACGACAAAGTGACTGCACTATGCCTGATGGTAAGCACTGTACAATCCAAAAACAATGACGACCACCGAGAGACTAACTATTAGGTCTTTATCTATGAAATTGCCGTTTTGTATGAAAAAATTTAAACGAATTTTTTTCATGTATTTTTTATTTGTATTAATCGAAGTAATCACCCATGCAATCAATGCATCTTTGCCAACGCAGTGGCAGTTTATTGATGCCCTTCTTAAAGAAATCAGCTGGACGGGAGGCAACAAATTCTTCAAAGGCATTTTGTACTGCCTCTCGGGTGTTGAATTTTTTCCCCGCCAAGGAGTTATCCAAATTCTGGAAAAAGTAGTAGTCTGTAGGCGCAAGGTCTCGTGAGTAGGGCAGATGACGGAGAACTTCCAACCCCAGTTCTTGCAACTTGGAGACCGTCTGCTGTGCAGTATGAGGTCGCGCGTTGTCGTGCAGGAGCAGCGGAGACGAGCGATTGACCAATGCTGGTTGGAGATGTGCCAGCTTCTCCATCATTGTGTTCAGTTCTTCACAGTGCACATCTGCAGTAATGCTCACCCCGTTTGGTAAGAAGCTGTGATGAATCACACCGGCGCTAGACCACCAAACAGTGACCATCACTTTTCTAGGGGTAAGTTTTCGTTTAGGGCATTGTTTAGGTGCTGAACCAGGATCCAACCAACTTGCTGAGCGCTTGCGGTTATCAAACAGAATTCATTTTTCATCGCAGGTAACAATGCGATTCATAATTCCTTCATTTGTGTGTCTGTTGAGCAGTGCAAGGCACGTCTCGAGGCGTATTTCGCGCTGGCGATCATTGAGTTCGTGGGGCACCCATTTGTCAAGCTTTTTTACATTGCCAATTTGACGCAAATGGACCATTATTGTTTTGACGCTAACGTCGAAAGCTGCTGCTAATTCAGCCGTAGATTGTGTATCATCACCTTCCACAATCGCCTTTAATTCGTCATTGTCGACCAAAGTCTTTGGACGACCGCGAGGTTCATTTTTCAGGTCGAAATTCCCAGAACGGAAGCGAGCACACCAATAACAAGTGGTGCGTTGGTTTATAGTGTTAGCTCCGTAAACGTCGTTGATGTTGCGTGCCGCTTGTGCCGCGTTGCTGCCACGACGGTACTCATATTCCATAATTACTCGAATTTTTAAAGTATCCATGATGACAAAAAAGATTGAAATGCGATGAAAATGTAACACTAATCAATAAACAAATGACTACTTTTGGAAAAGAATTCCATGTTTTTAAAATAAAATTAATTTCGGTTCGGTTGTGGAAAGGGGAGGAAGCAATAAATTAAATAACTCTTCAAACACTCGCCGTGATACAGACGGTAAATACGCTCAGTGTGGCCTATATCCCTGCGCAACTGAAGCGGCTATATACTATACTATGTTATGTCTGCATCATTCACAATGCGGATAGCCCGTCTCTGCAACCTGTCCAGGGTATCCAGCAGTAAAGTGTAATACTAAATTAATGCAAGCGAAGCCAATACTAAATACTAGTTATTTATAGTTAGAAGTATTTAATAATAAACCAAAATTAATACCGTGTATTTTTAATGATTCTTAATCTCTCAATTCAAAATGACTCTTCTCGTATCCATATAATGTAAGTGCAAATTATTCTAGTTATCATAGCTTTTGCGTAATAATTGGGAACCCATGCAAACCGGTATACTTCTATGTGAATTGATTTAGTTAACACTATAACAGTATATATGCTAAACGTAAAATAAAAAATTGCATAAATGATTAGAACATTATGATCAGCATGCATTGGAGTCGTGACATCGATTGACAACGCACAATATACGTACGAACGTAACAATTTTACAAATGAAATTTTACAAAATTTTAAGGTATCAATTTTAAAATATAGTGGCTTCAATGGACAATTGATATCGGCGCACGAAAGGCGTTTTCGACTTCGTTTTTTGAAACAAGTTTCGTAACTCAGCTTACAGTCGGAGTTGAGTGATAGAAATCGTCACGTAAGGAAAAAGCGTTATGCTACCTCCATGCTACTTTCTTTCTCTTTCTGTCTGTTTCTATCTATATTATCTTCTTGTATACATATAATAAAAACGATGTGTCTGTATGTAATATCAAAACATTTTTTTTTACTGATTGGGTACGACAGTATACACGCTAATGATAACAAAAACACAATTTTTAAAATTTTTGTCGGTCTGTCTGTCTGTTTGTTCTGGGTAATCTCCGAAATTACAGCGGGTTAAGGCTACTTTAAATTAGACTAGCTATTAACCGCGGCTTCGTCTGCAATGCTATCTCCAAAACGGTTTGACCGATTTTCACGGAAGATTCACCAACAGAAAGCGGACATCATAGCAAATAATTTTGTCTATTTAGTCATAAAACCTTAATTATAATAATGGCAATGTATATTAAATGTAAATCTTTGTAATAATATTTTAAGTTATAGTTTCATTAATCCCTTATACAGTGTAAGTGAGCACTGAGGTAGTTATATGGCGGATTAAGGTTCCAAATATTTTGCTGATGACAAACCTCATTTGGCACGCTGTTAGTATTTATATATCTAATGTACACGTTACATGTTACTTTTAGTGGCGTGCGCGTCGTACTTACAATTGTCTTTAAAGAGCGTTTCTGTAATTGTACATAGTCTCACAATTCTATAATTCTTTAATACGATTTTAAAAAACGCGTGCGGAGCTGCGGGTACAGCTAGTACTTATATAAATTCAAGTAGATACTGAACGGGTGGTAATTTCATAAAACCTCGATTATATTTTGCCTTTTTTTAATATAATTTGTAATTCACTATTTTATAAATGAATATTATTCGTCAAATAGTAAATGAAAGTTTTTGATTTCATTCCTTATTTTACGTTGAAAAATTTCTTTCTTGACGCGGGTTCCCTGACGGCACATGTTTTTTTTAAACATTTTAAGGAAACTTACCGAACCACGATGCTTGTGTGTCATCGAACGACAGACTTTTGGGGGAGTGTAGTAGATCCGGTACAGCAATGGTGGCGAAGCTGATCGCCATACCGATTCCCATGAGAAGTAAATTCGGTGACATGCTTGTTAGTAACTGGAATTGTAGAAGATAATTTAGCTTTAGACTCAATGAAAACACTCAAGAACCAGAACAACAAATTCGTCTATTTGGAGTTCAGTGAAGCTGTCAGTAGTTCGGTGAAGCTGTCATGGCCGCAAGGCTAATAGCAAAAAAAAATCGTCTATTTATACACACGTAAAATATTAAAAACATAAGCAAAATTGGTGGTCTCAGAGATTTTGGTTAAACCTCAACTATTTATTATTATACTAGCTGACCCGTGCAACTTCGTCTGCACCAAATCGGTTATTACCGGTTTCAATTGTATTTTTAAACGCAAATAATCTTAAAAATCCTAAAAGCCGATTGCAGCGACATCTAGCACTTCCAATTGTGAATCCAAACTATCCAGGGACTCACTCAAACATATACCCAGTCGGTATGTGAGAAATCTTTTAAAATAAGCCTAGAATCTGTTCGCAGCATTACCTAAAGTAGTGTCATCAAAGTGAAGATCAAAACTAACTTACATATATTGCCGATAAATGTCTTCCCAGTACCCCTTGTAACTTCAACACGTAACGTACTGTATAAATTGAACTTTATCTACATTAAATTTCCATTTTGTTTTAGTTGTTTGTCTGCATTCAATTTTAATTTTGTCACATTTATGTTACTTCTGACATATAAACCACCTTTTTTACTGAGAAACTGAACTTGGGATAACATACCTTTCTAACAGTGAAAGAATTTTTGAAATCGGATCAGTAATAGGTACCAAGCATTCCTCGAAAACAAAACTTTACCTCTCATTATAATATTAGTATAAATACAACATAGTATGGTAACTGCAAACACCTCAACTTATTTATTTTAATCGTAAATTCACAAACCTAAAACCCAACTACTTCAAGACTCAACAATATTTAGAAAACTAATTTTATCAAATATCGAAACAATACACGTACTGATAGAACTCTAATTGAGATTCATTTTCTACAATGCAATGTAACTATTATCTAGGTTTATGTTTTAGGAAAAAATCTTGTCACCTTTGTTTAGCAAACATTTTTCATACCATAAAATAAGTGTAACAATATATAAGTGACAGTTTCGTTTACACATATTTGTTTCGTATGTGGTTGATAATTACGCATAGAAATGTCATATAGCCGTAGCTCAGTTGTAACGCGCTGGACATTATATGGTTCGACGGAGCCGACGGTTCGGAACCCAGCAGTCTTTTTTTTTGATATTTTTTTTAAAGTAGCTTTGGGAAATATAGCTTAAATTTTTAGCTAATCTGTCTGCTATATATATCACAAAGAAAATTTACCAAAATCCGTTAAGAATTGCATTAACTACAAATTTTTGACTGTCGTCCGTTATCCTGGAGAATTCCTTGTGTTTTATGAGACAAAAAGTATCCTAGATGTAACCTTGCAATATTAGTTATCACTGTGCCAAATTTCGACAAAATTGGTTCAGTACTTTCAGAGTGATACGTGTTCAAAGGGACAGACAAACAGGCAGATCCTGGAGAATCCCTTGCGTTTTATGAGATAAAAAGTATCCTAGATGTAATCTCGTAATATTAGTTATCACTGTGCCAAGTTTCGTCAAAATCGGTTCAGTACTTTCAGCGTGATGCGTGTTCACAGGGACAGAAAGACAGACAGACAGACAGACAGACAGACAGACAGACAAAAATTGTAAAAAGATTATTTTTGGCTTCTATATCGATAACAAAGACTGCCCCGATCAAAATTTTCAAAAAATATTTAATGTACAGATTTGACCTTGCTACAGTTTTATTATAGTATAGATATTATAAAACAAAGTCCTCTGCCCCGTCTGTCTGTCTGTTCGCGATAAACTCAAAAACTACTCAACGGATTTTCATGCGGTCTTCACCATTAGATAGAGTAATTCACGAGAAAGGTTTAGGTAGGTATATAATTTGGTTACGTTTCTTTTATTATCCGGGCGGGACAACGTCCGCCAATCCCGCTAGTTACAATAAAAAATAAATATCAAAAAAGGAAACAAACATATGCGTAGCCGCGGGCACAGCTAGTATGGTAAAAATTTAAAAAATTGGTTAAGGGAAGGACGGGCAAAATGGATATGTTAATTTAAAAATAAAATTAAAAATATATATTATAATCATATTTATTCGTTGCTTTGGCTAATAATTCTTTGGGTCATTAACGTTTATAATTAAAGTTAAATGGAAATAAAAATAAAGAAATTCTTCTTCAAAATCGAAAAAAAAAAGTCAACATTATCCGCTTTGCCCTACCAGGGCGGGCAAAACGAATACCCAGGTCGGGCAAAACGAATACTGATTAGAAATTTAAATTAAACGCATTTTAATCAAAGCAATCGTCGCAAAAATATGAACCACGTCCCGAGTATGAAGAACAGGCTTCATATGTCCACTCTTGGCAGGTCCCACATTGTATCCAATCTTCTCTCGGCGGGTCAACATATTTTTCTTTGCATACTGTGCACAGGTAAGATGTAATAGATTTTCCCAAGGCTTTTTTTGTTTGTCGTCGTCTTTTGACACCGGATGGACCTGGAGCATCGATTGAAGCTTTTCTTTTTGCAGCTCCTCCTTTTTCATTCAAAATTTTCATTTTTCAATCAAAAACAGAAAGTATCCGTTTTGCTCGGTTCCGTTTTGCCCGTCTGGTAGTTTTATAACATAACCTTAAATTATTACAAACTACAGCGATAAAAAAAAAATAACTTGATTATTTCATGTTCATTAATTATATATTCCATTTAAAAAAATTTAATTTGCATCGTCCTTAACAACATTAAAATAATCTTTGTATACTTACGGTTAAAAATTTTAATTTTTTTCCTAAATTTCAATATTTATAAAAAAAAAAATGCCACAAGTATGTGAGACCGATGCTTTGTCAACAACGGTGAGTGTAGTTATATAATGGAATGATAGATGGCAGTCTAAAGTTTTTTTACCGACCGACCAGCGATTTGAAACGATTATTCATTTTACCCGCCCTCTCCGTCTTGCCCGTCCGTCCCCTAAGTATTTATTTTGAAAAGTTGTTCATGTGTGAAATTGATCTAGCAACTCAAAAACCCCATCCAAGTTTTGAATTATAAGTTTTTTTTTATGTCATGGCAGGCAAACGAACAGGTCGGTCACCAGATGTTAAGTGATCACCACCGTCCATAGACACTAACAACACCAGGGGGGTCGAAAGTGCGTTGCCAGCCTGTGTTTGGGGGAAAGGGAGGGAGGGGAGAGAGGAGAGGGGAGGTGGGCCTCCGGTGCTCTCACTGACCGAACGAAACGCAACAATGCAAGCACTGTGACTTCACGCAGGTTTTCTATGAGAGGGTGGTCGTACCCGGGCGAGCCGACCCATTCATGCTGAAACCAATAATAGGTTAATCGTGGCTCTACCACCTACTAAGTCAATGAATATTTATTAGTATTTATCTCGTTCCACGTATAGAATTCATTTTACGACTTTTTGATCATTTTAGAAATATTAGAAATCGACAAGTTTTACCAATGCATCCATAACTTTACAAATGAGTCGTTGCATTTCAAAATGAGCTAAATTCAATTTTAGTCGTTCCTAATGTATTACGTTATTTTTTAAGTTCTTCCAATTGTGTACACGTAAAATGTGGATCATAAAAAAATCTAAAAACCTTATTAACGGCAAAATTTGAACTTCGTTCTCCAATGTATAAAAACTGGAAATCTTAAAAAAATAAACATGTATAAATGATAAAAATTACAGTTAGCTCATTTTGAAATGTAACGACATAAATGAGCTTATTGAGGAGTGTAATACAGAGAATTCTTTTTACTTGATTCCTTAAGTTAAATAACTAAATGGTTTTCTTTTTAACAGCCCTTAAAAAAAGATTAGTAGTGAGTAGAACTCGCGTTCAGAGCGTTCTGTAAAAGTTTTATTCAACTAATATTTCAATTATACTACATCCTCACATTTTTTAACATTAATAATCTAATTATATCGAATAATTATCAAAAATAATAATCTAATATAAATATTTTAATAACTAGCAACCGTCCACGAATCCGTCCGTTTTAATTTACGGTATGAAACTGAATAACAACAAAATATATTATTACTACTATACTATATTATACTTTCTGTACTATATTACTAATATTTTTTTAATTTTATTCTCATATTACATACACATACTTTATTTTTATAATAGGTACTCTTTACATTGTAGAAAGTGAAGTCGCTTCCGTTGTCTGTTCCCTTAGATCTTTTAAACAATTCAACGCCTTTTAATACAGTTTCAGCAATAGATAGAGTGATTCAAGAGGAAGGCTTATATGTATAATACATTTATAATGTGATGTCGTAACAAATATATTTTTGTGCGGTTAAATCGCAAACGCTAAACGTTACGACATAGATCAAATTAATGTACTACGGGATTATATATGTTAAAAAAATCGATAAAAAAATCCGCGATGGTATGTATTTATCTCTAAAAAACAGTAACCATTTTTATCTTTTTACAAAAATTATTATGTGTTATTTACCAAGCTATTTTATACAATACAGTATTATTCCTTATCGAATTACATACGTTGTACATGTCATATAGATCAAAACTGTTCTTAACAATATTTAATTAAAATGGATATCTATATTGCAACCATGCGAAGTTGGGGCGGATCGCTAGTAGAAAACAAATCAAAAATAGGAAGCAAAACTAACATATGATAAACATTTTGAATAGGAACACAAAAGAAATTTTGAAAATGTTTGCGATAGAAACTTACCACGTTACCATAACAACGTATAATACTAATGCTAATAAAAGGAAAAAGACCCTAATTTTGAAACATTCTTTATTGGTGCTTCGCTGCTATTAGTCTTAGGGTAATGCTAGCCTATAGCCTTCCTCGATAAATGAGCCATCTAACACCGAAAGAATTTTTCAAATCGGATCAGTAGTTCCTGAGCTTAGCATGGCCTAAACCACGCTCGGCTGGGATAAATTCCTTCCTACCGCCGCCGCCAGAATACAGCACTGTCCCTCCCGCGTAGCACACTCAGATAGAGTGTGCTGCGCGGTGTCCTCATCAGCGCTGCACTCGTGGCATGCGGTGGTCGGCTCCTTGCGAGCGATATGGTGCAGGTACCACCCGAAGCAACCATGCCCAGTGAGTACCTGCACCGTTCTAAACGTCAGGGAGCCCCACTCCTTGTTTATCCATTCTCGCAGGACCGGGCGGACGTCGTCTACGATATACCGCCCATAGCGCGTGACCGCCAGGTCCTGCATCCACCTTTCCAGAGCCCCTGCCCTCATCTCCCGTCTCTTTGCTTTACCTATCTGGGGAGCCGGAGTAGTTAGATGTTTTACCTAAGCGTAAATGTGTTTACTTATGGTTTGCTTGAACGTTGTTATTCGACATGATGAACAATATTTCGATATAGCAATTTTATATAGCAAAATCGACTTACATGTGTAAAATTGGGCATTTCAAATATCAATTCTTTTTAAGTCTTTTTTTACTTTAAATCAGAATTTATATTAAAACTCTTTAAAATACAGCATTAGCAAATATAATAATAGCATTGATTTTTTTTGTAGAATCATTACAGCCATTGAAGACTGCCACACGATATAGTTACTATGTAGTTATTTTCAATGTTTTATTAAATTTTCGAAGCATTCTAAAATTATATTACTTATTCAATTTCACAGGTATAACGAGTACACAGGTAAAGCATTTTGTATTAATTATCCCTCATTTTATTTTTTTAAGACACATAATAAATTGCAAAACTTAGATATGGAACTAACAATTTATAGCAAATGCACTAGGATTTCACTATTGTACCGAACTTTATTTAGCTAACCCGATCAGATCTTTTCATTTTCACTATTTACTCCAAGATTATATCAGGAGATTAAAATATATAATTTATTTTATATCTCTATACAACAATGTAAACTATAAATGTTTTTTATTACATCTGTATAAGCGATTTTTTTTTGTAAAATATACAAATTCCCAGTGTAACTGTAGTTTTTTGCTTAGCTCTTCTTTGGTTAGTCACATGTCTAGTAAAACACATTATTTAAAGTCTTTGTACTTTCGTGCCATTTCTATAACTGATACAGTACAAAACAGGACTTTCAGTTTATAATGTTATTTTATTATCATAGTATTTAAAACTAATAGAACCACCACTCTCCATCGCGTCGTATCTAATAAGCAACAACACAGTTATAATTACAACTTTGTGCCTTGTTCATTATTCGAGTACATAAAATAATAATTTTTGTAGGTGGTAGAGCCACGCTGAAGCTATTACTGGTTTGGGTCGGCTCGCCCGGGGTACTACCACCTTCTCACAGAAACACCGACATGAAGTAACAGTGCTTGCATTGTTGCGTTTCGTTCGGTCAGTAAGAGCGCGGCAGATCCATCTCCCCCTCCCCTTTCACTTTCCCCTTCCCCTTCCCTTGCACTCCCCTCCCCCAACACAGGCTGGCAACACACTTGCGACTCCCCTGGTGTTGATAGTGTTTATGGACGGTGGTGATCACTTAACATCAGGTGACCCACCTGTTCGTTTGCCACCTATGATATAAAAGAAAAATCTGATTACAGAAAGTAGTGAATACGCTAATCTCAAAACAATCTAAGTACAGTACGCACAAAAAACGCAATCATCTGCTTATTCAAATTCAAAACATACAATGACATTGAAAACATAATTTTTATTGGTGGTTTTAACATACTAATAAAATTATAAATTTGAATGTGAGTTTGTTTGTCTGTTTGTTACGTTTTCAGCCCTAAAATAGTCAACCGATCATCATGAATTTCATATACGTTGTCAGCGGTACCAAGAAGGACATAATTTTGTAAATGTACTCCTTCAGAGGGATATTTCCAGTGTTTTAGTTATAATATCATTGGATATTTCAGCTCTATATTAACCCTAGCGATGTATTTTACGTTATTTACACATTAATGCCTTGATCTGAGAAATACATTTTGAAAATTGATCTCCTGAGAGGTAGAAATAAAGGGTTAAAACAAGAATAATTGCTGACATGTTGCAATCTCATCGAGCACAGCGCTGCCGTAAAGAGTAATATTTGAAATGTACTGAACCAATTTAAATGTGATTTTTAGATTAATATATGACTAAACTCATTGCAGCATATATAGGAACTCCATTCTCATGTTTACGTGCTAGTAACCTTTTTACTGCAACTCTCACTGCGCGTTATAAAATATATTAGAAAATGTCAAATGGAACGACTTCGGTTTTTGCATTGTCATGAGCTACGAATATGTCTTTGGTTATTTATATCGTGAGTGTGTAATTATTAAAGGTTTTCCTAAACTGGTGACCCCGAACTAGAACACGAAAAGATGTCGACCAATGAAAAAATTGATTTATCAAAATACACTACGCAATACTCGGAAGAAACTGGACCTGAATTATTAAAAGTAGGTATTAAAATTCCTCCTTTCTGGCCAGAAGAACCCGAAATATTGCGAGTATATAATTATTAAAGGTTTTCCTAAACATATATAGGCGTTATTTCATAGGAAAAATACTAGAAAAGGCAGAAGCGTGTCGTTACCATGTTCGTACACCGGGTCGATCAATGTAGGTTCAAAATTTTGCGAATATGCCAGAGTGTTCAGTGAAGGATATCATTGTTCTGAAATAATAGCATAGTGATAGTGATACTATCCTCAAATTGAAGATCTGTCCGCAATCACCCATAGATGTGTTCCGCCAGCTGTACTTGAGAGCTAATGCTCGTTATCATCATTAACGTTAGAATATAATTTATCTTTAATATAATAAGAATGTAAATGTAACGTGACCGTACTTTTTGGACTTTAGTGGAAAAAAAATTGTTGCAGGTGTCTTGAAATAAGTAATAAAATACATTTCAATCATTTTTAGAAATGTCTGTTGTATGATCACTGCTAAGGTATTGCGTTTACGATAAAACCTCACTAAAATATTAGCTACATAACTACACACACGTGCATAGATTGCGAGTGTTAATTATCAAATCCTTAAATTAAATTACATACACGCAGTTGAAACGTGATTCCGATGATAAGTTTTCGCGACAAACCGTCTTTATTGAAACAATTTGATACGATATTGCAAAATTGGCTCGTTTGCTTAATGGATAGAATACTTCCAAGCTTCGTATCAGAACTGCCAAGTAATTTGCGTTTTCGCGGAATTTACATGCAAGGTCAAGGTCAGCTCAAGCCGAGGTCCGAAGACTTTGGTACTCTTGCGCTAGTTGCCGTTGCGGGTGAGTGTCCTCAGCATTCTCCAACAAGCTCGACGAAGCTCTAAAGATCCTCAAGCTAACAAAGTTAGTCAGGTATAATAAAATAAATGACTATCGTTTTCGAAATTTCAAGGACTTGTTATTTTTTCGATTCCAGCGAATATCTTACTGTATGTAGCCTTTAAGCTTTGCAACTACGAGAAATCTACTAACTGGTAAAAAAAAATTAGGTGAAACATTTAATGGGAGGGCTTTGAAATTCTCAAATCAAATCAAAATTCAATTTAGGTCCCGAGAAGACGCTTATGAACATCAAAGCTACCACCGGTTTGAAAAATGACCCAGTCATCGAGAAGAACCGGCAATAAACTCGATCTGGTTTATCTCTTCATGCTACATATTTTTACAAGACATAAATAGTGTACATTCGTTTTTAGTGGATGCACAGAGAGGGACGTCATTTCCAGACGTCACAATCGTTGACATATTGATCCACCCTATAATACCCTTTAGACATTATAACCCGCTTGAGATGGTTCTTGAACTCACTATCTGGCAAATCGGTGATGTGTTTTGGAACTTTGTTATAAAACCTCACACTATTACCTAAAAACTGTTACTGGTCTTACTTAGTGAGTTGAAATTCTCTGTGTGAATTCTCATCCCGTAACCTTTTTATGCGACGAAAATTGGTGGGAATAAACACTGTGTCGGGTAAAGTGGGAGCAGTGTGTCGCTTGCCTTTGGGTATTGGAGAACAGTGAGACTTATACTCTTCTTGCTTTCTTTCTTTCTCGTTGTCCATGGTTGCGTGTGCTGCATTAAGGCGGCATAGTAATTACTGAATATTATCTATACTATTCAAAAGTGATTGATGAATAATTAAAATGTTTCTCTGTAATACAAAAGTATCTCATCTATCGTGTGTCTTTATAACATGCCCTACTTTTTATCTAAGATTGTATGCTTGACAAAGCAGTCCACGATATATGCGTAAATTCTAGATAGATCTAATTTGTACAAGTGTGATCCTATTTCGTTTATACTATTACTTTTACTATTATACTATTACTTGATGATATTTATTTTTATTATGCTGAAGAAGATTATTTTATAGCATAGGATTATAATTTAAACACTACCAGATTAGGCCTATAATTAAAGTATACATAATTAGCTTTTTCTTAATTTTACCACGATAACATTTATCTCTAAAATTTCAGTCGTGACCTAAATATAAATGAAATTTAAGATTACCTTATTTAATTAAAAGATGAAGTAGTGGCCTTCGTGATTTACAATGTTTTACTATACAAAGTCGAAGGATGATTTCATTGAAACAACTACGTGAAAAATCATCCACGTGCGAATTGAGTGCGTGGACTATGGATTCCGTATCATGATAAAACATTCTTGTATCATGTATGAACAAAAAACGTCTAATTTTGGAATTGGACTGAAACTTGGAAGGTTTCCATTATTTATTTATTTATTTTTACTACAATAGGAGGCATACGAACATGCGAGTCACCTGTAAATGATCACCGCCGCCCATGGACACCTGCGATATCTGGAAATGCCGGCATTTGTGATAGGAGTAGGCCCGTTTCTTGAAAGTTTGCAAGTTATATTGGTTCGGAAACGCTGCCGCTAGAAGTTCCTTCCAGAGAATTGCTGTTCGTGGAAAATACCCACGCGAAAACCGCAAGTAGACGACTTTTAACGAAACAGATGACATAAATGAAATTTCAATTTGTGGCGAAACGTTCGATAATGGAACTCATCACAGCAGGTATCAATCTGAACAGCTCCTCACTTGTTTTACTTAAAGCTTGCAGGGTAGCATTATTCACAGCATATTCAACGCTTACGTATTGCGGTTTTTATGAGAAAAAACTAATAGTTTTTTTTTTAAATATTTGTTATGATTTCAGCCATAATGAAAAATATTCCGTGAACGAAGTACGCATTAAGGTTTACAAGTAAGTCCCTAAAGTTTACATCCCTTTAAGCGTGGGAGTGATGGAGGAACGGCCGAAGCAACGCGACGCGATTTAAGTTTAGCATTAAGGATTTCTTATTGGTCACGGAATTCTAAAATCCAAGGGAAATGCGCAAATAAAACTAATAGCAAGTTTTGTCTTCAATAAATAAGTGCTAAAAATTTAACTATTTCCGTGGAATATTAACAATGAGTTCTAGTCGCATTTTATTTTGTTGTAAATTTGTTTTTTTGTTGTAATATGTTCGTTTAATCTTTACTAATCCTTGCTGAGTATTTTAAAAGAGAATGTGTATTTGCTTGTTTGTTATGTTTTCACATCTTAACTACTCAACCGGTCATCATAAAATTTTGCATTCATGTTGTCAGTTATATGGAAAAGGACATCGGGTACCTTTCATATAGGAAAACGTTATTGTTCCCGAGAAATAGATAAAATCTGTATAAACTCTCGAGCAAGGCCCTGAGCAAAAGGTGTCTTTGTAATAGATTTCTATTATAAAGAAATATGATATCAAAAAATATTTGTCCGTTTATGTTTACATTGAACTCACTCAAAAATTGAACAAAGAAAACATTATTTTATTTAAAAAACAAATAATAACTTTGAGGCGTGAATCGAACCAAGTAAAAATAAGATATTCAACAATACAATCTTTCAAATAAATAAACAATGTATCTTACTGAAATGAGTAATTCGTAGGTAGTTATTGAACAGACACGGGTACGTTGCCTCTGAACGTGTATATTATTTACTGAAACAAAACGTTCATTATAATTATTATTCTCGTACAGTTTTTTAACAACTTCACAAATGAGTTCCTCGAAATTTATTTTCTTATATGTACACGAGAACTTTGCCACTATTGATATTGTTAACTAACTGATATTTGTGACTTTGTTTGCATTTGCCCTACGCGTGCACCCACACCGCACGCCCCGCTTTTTCACGAAAAGTACATATCGCTGAATACATAATACTTGTAAAAATAGTAATTTCTTAATACCGTAATAACTTTATATTAAACTAGTATCTGCGCGCGACTTCGTCCGCGTGAAATAGTTTTTTTGGGCTAACGTTAACACGCACGGGAAGCTCTCAAAAGTAAAAAAAAAAAACGGATTTTGAAACATTCTTCATTGTTGATTCGCTCCTATTGCTCTTAGCGTGACAATATATGTATTGACAATATATATATATCCTATAGTCTTCATCGATAAATGAGCTATCTAACACTGAAAGAATTTTTCAAATCAGATTAGTTGTTCCTGAGATTAGCGCGTTCAACCTAACAAACGTTCCGGCTTTATAACATTAGTATAGATGAAGATAGTACGATAGTTTTAGATAAAGACCAAATATCTATGACTAAAAGAAATTGATTAAAATTTATTCGTGGTATTTGTGTAGTGCAGATATTTATCATTATATTCATATAGATATGTTAACATCATACATTATATATTGTAACGATTGCTTACCAGAAAATGGTAATAATTAATTTGTTAATATACTGTTTTAAAATAATAATTAATAGTGGATGTCCTTCCTTAATTCGACAGGTAAAATTTGATTTAATTGCAAGATACGATCTTTATTCGAAAAGTTATATATATCCTTATAATAAACGTTCTCGATTAGTGAAATAATATAGTGAATATCTGCTTTATGAATTTTTGCTTTAAAATTCCTATCCCTACCTTGTCAGATTTGGGAATAACCTACTAAGATTGCTTTACCTATTCTCTTTAATAAAGATCCTATGATTGCTTATAACAGGTCGACTGTTTTAAAAGATTATGTAGGGATTTTGCCGTAATACCGCTAGCTTCCAGTGCCGTTGCATATTCCTGTTAATTCATTAGTAAGATTATCATTATTATTTAGTTTTGTTATGTTGTCTTTGGAGTACTAGTTAATATTTCGTTTAAGCTTTCTTGCGTATAGTTGTTGTTGATAATAGACATTAGCAACATAAGGACATGAGAGCAATAACCTTCATCACCGTATAACGGATCACCATAAAAGTCGACATGCCTAAATGTATTTAATGACATTATTTTAAGAATTAAATTTGTCACGTCAGGTTTTATTTTATAATTATTAAAGTTTCTATTTTAATCTAACGCGCTTGAAGTTGTAGGCGGTTGCTAATATCCATATATTTGATTGGCTAAGAACCGATTAAAGACGACATTGCACAACGAACAGTGACAAGACTTTACCAAGCTATCTAGACGGTCTATTTAGAAAGCGTCCGTCTTATAGAAAGTTGAAAAAATAGTTTCCGAATAATAAACGAGAAAGTATATTTATTAAGTCCTGTTGGTAGAGCCGTTTGACTGGTGGAATATCGGTCCGATGTCCGCAAGTTCGAATCTTGGTATGCGCCAATGAATTTTTCGGAATTCGCGTGTGTTTACTAATTTATATTGGTGACACTTTCATCTGACGGTGAAGAAACACATCGTGAGGAAACCTGAACCTGAGAAATGTTGTTATTGTAGTACCATCGTATGTGCAAAAATATAGAATTGTGGAGTTTTGAAATCGCCAATACGTTGAGGGCTGATGTGGTGAATATGCCCATACCTTACTTCGGGAAGAGGCCTATGGCCCTGCAGTGAGTCTCTTACATGCTGATGATGATAAAAGTATATTCTATTACACATCGCAGACATTATATAATAATTCAGTATCTTCTGAATTATTAATTGAATTAATTAATATGTCCGCAAAAATTAACCGATCTATCTATTAATAAGTGTAGAAATAAAACAAGAGGGAATCGCGGCGTTTTATGGTTCCCTGCACTATATTTTTCCATTAGTGGTTAAGTTATCATTGTACTGCTACCTTATTTCAGCACTTTCAGCATACAGGTTCTTTGAGAACGTTTTCTTTCAATGTTATCACACTAGATTCAAAATTACAATGGGGTCCTCAAATTAAACAATTGGCAAGCAAATTAAGTTCTGCTGCATTTGCAGTACGTAAGATTCGCCAGCTAACTGATATTGCCACTGCTAGGTTAGTCTACTTCGCCTACTTCCATAGCCTAATGTCTTATGGCATTCTGTTGTGGGGGACAGCAGCTGAGGTAGACACCATATTTTTATTACAAAAACGAGCAGTTCGAGCAATCTACAATATGAGACCTCGCGAATCCTTAAAGACCAAGTTCAAGGAGTACGGTATCTTAACTCTGCCCTCCCAATACATTCTTGACAATTTAATGTATGTCCGTAAGAACCTAGAAAAGCTAGATTTCGTAAAATACCGGCACAATCTAAATACTAGAAACTGTGACAAACTGGTTGTCCCACGTTTTAGATTTAGTAAAACCAGTAACAGTTTTTTGGGAAATAGTGTTAGATTTTACAACAAAGTCCCAAAGGATATTACCGATTTGCCGGATTGTGAATTTAAGCGCCATGTCAAGCGGGTTTTGGTGTCAAAAGGCTATTATAGAGTGGATCAATATGTGAACGATTGTGATGTCTGGAATTGACTCATCTCTGTGCATCCATTAAAAACGTTTGTGAAATTTACTATTATATAGAATATATTATTATTCTAAATATTATATATATTTGTTAAAAAGATAAACCAGATCGAGTTTCTTGCCGGTTCTTCTCGATGACTGGGTTGTTTTCCGAACCGGTGGTAGTTTTGACGTTCATAAGTGCCTTCTTAGGGCCTAAATTGAATAAAGTGTTTTGAATTTGAATTTGAATGGAGTGTGAAAAAGTTTTAATACAAGTTGAAAATTGTTATGATATTATTCAGTGTTTCATTCATCATTATTTTATTTTATGAATACATTTTATCGTTTAATTTATAATTTAACTCTATCAACTTGATATTTTATAATGTAAACTCTACTGACTGTATAGTAAACGTCTACAAAAAAGGGAAAGGAACTTCGTTAGAAACTGGGGGGTCCATAGACCTTTAAAGCTTTTTTTCAGATTACCACCAATATATGTTGGTTGCTACGAACGGGTTGTAGGCTTATTTTAAAAGATTTCTCACATACCATCTGGGTATATGTTTGATTGAGTCCCTTGATAGTTTGGATTCACAATTGGAAACCGATGGTGTGACTGCAATAAGGTTTTAGTTATATTAAATTTTTTCGCGTTTAAAAATACAATTGGCACCAGTGATCACCGATTTGGTGCAGACGAAGTTGCACGGGTCAGCTATATTATATATATTTGTTAAAAAGATAAACCAGATCGAGTTTCTTGCCGGTTCTTCTCGATAACTGGGTTGTTTTCCGAACCGGTGGTAGTTTTGACGTTCATAAGTGCCTTCTTAGGGCCTAAATTGAATAAAGTGTTTTTGAATTTGAATTTGAATTGAATTTCAAAAAAAATATCAAAACATGTCAAGGTTCGAAACGAATGATAAATGTTTAACAGTTGACTGGTTTTACAATTCTGATATTTAAGGGCACTGTGTATAAAAATTACTTTGTGTAATAGATAAAAATATACACAATTCTCTAGCATACGCTATCGAAATTGTACTCGTTGTCTTCGCAAGGATACGACTTTCGCTCTATCTTGTGCAAAGAACTGAAAAGCGTAAGTTAGATTGTTCTTCGGGTATATTCCTAAAACTGCAATGAAATATCCGAAAAATGTATAGAATACACTAACTAGATGAACAGACTTGAGCGTGAGGTTATGTAAAATAAATGTACTAATTTAAAAACTTCAATGGGCATACGTACACAAATCTGTTTATTTTTAAATCATAGGGGTACACAAAGAAAGATAAGAAACTTTATATTGTAGATAGGTACGTAAATATCTAGAACACAAGAATTTAGATTAGATTGATCTTATTGAGTTTTTATGCTCGTAAAGACTATTATTTCATTAGTAAAATTTTACCTTCCCATATTTGATTTGCAATGGCGTGTCAGAGATGGTTTTTGTCTTTTCGTAGGTTGGACGTTGTGTATAATTTTCAGTTTTTAAGGCATTAAACAAATTTTAATAAAGATAATTAAGTATAGTTATTATTCTCAAGTGTTGATTGTGATATAGAACTAAATATATTATTGTGATAGTTGTATTTTATTTGAAATGTCTATTATAAATTTAATATAACATACTTATACTACTATGCGTAATAATGTAGAAGAGGTACTACGTATAGAGCAATTGACAAACCAAAATCGAATATTATTCGTCTGCAATCATTATAAAGACCTAAAATCGTTTATAATTTATTATGTTTATAGTTTATTATATTATCCTTAAATATCATGTTTATTATTAAGAGTGTACGTATATTTCATACGTTTTAAAATATTTCAATAGACGTTATGTTTAATATTGTTTTTTTCTTATATTTATTCTTTTGGTTGTAATTTTCTCACCATAAGTGGTGTCGGCATTACATGTTTTCCTCTTTCATTCTCCTATATCACTTCAGTATTCACACTTTTTATACACATATCATTATTTTAAAATCCATTTATACTTTTTCTTCCTCCATTACTCTCTCCTCGTCCACCTTCATACTTATAGCTTATCTAGTTACAAAATAAATCCGGTTTTTTGAAGTTATACTTCTTTTGGCGGGTTAGGGAAAAATGATGAGAGTAAATTTTTACGATGCGCGCGCACACCGTCTCGAAAAACCGACACCCCGAAGTTAGCTATAGTCAACTTTTTCTATTGTTAGTGTCGTTTTTTCTACAAACGTAGAATAAGGCGAAATATAAAATTTTTGAAAAGACTTTTATCTTGTTACGCCAAAGAAGTATAACTTCTAACGCGTGTACATAAGTACACACACACTTTTTATTAGTATTAACATTATTTAAAGAAGATTATGTTAATTAAAATTCGATTGTAAGCTATAAAAATAATATTATTATAATTGCAATGTATCTTACTTTTTAATTCAGCGTAACTATTTGTAAACACTAAGCGAACAGCCTTTAAATATTTCACAAGTAAATACTAATTTTCAGAGAACAACACTACGTTAATTCACAAAGTATATGCCATTGATAAATTGATTATTAATGGTTTTTAATGTTTCTATTCGGTGATAATATTGTGAGAACATTTCTACAGCGTTCAGGTTTCCTCACAATATATTCCTTCTCCATCAATCCAAAGTCCCCATTGTTTTTAAATCTACTGAATATACAAGAATCCTTATAAAATCGTTGGCAAAACCATTAAAAATCACTAAATTTTTCTCTACTTTATAAAAAAAAAATGAAATGGCCATAGATAATATTAATTTATATTGAATTAAATTAAAACTTACTTGAGCTGATATTGATTTTATTCGATTAATCTGAGGTCTGACATCTTGAATTTTCATTTTGTTAACCATTTTTTTAATATAATTTTAGTAAATCTAATCAAATTTGAATATAAATGACATTTACAAACAATAATGTAATACTAATTTCCGATTTATGTATCAAAAAATATTTGTCACTGAACAATTTTAATTTTCGTGTCTAATAACCACCGTTCAACACTTTTAAGGCGAGTACGCGTAATGCGGTCTGCATTGACAATGTTAACACAAAGGTAAATCTCACAAATCCTCTATCCAGTCTGACATTGAATAGAATAAATTTGACACGACGCGTTTTAACGTATTTTGCGATAGAGTTTAACTTCATGGTCATTGTGTGTCTCATTCGTAGCTGTAGTTCTGTTTGCATCATATTATCTATACCAGTGTTTTTCAAAGTGTGTGTCGCGATCCCCAGGGGGCTCGCGAAGCTTCTATAGCGGAGGTGCAAAAGGTTGGGAAAGCTGCTGCAGCCAAAAAACAATAAATTTTTAAAAGATTTATTAAGAAAAATGTTAACTAAAGGATATAGCCACTTGTATTACATAAATACAGTATAAAAAAAAGTTTAGGAGAACTCTTATGTATTTATCCGAACCCTAATTATGAAAATGACTAAATATATTAAATTGAATATTTGTCACAAAATGAAATACATGAAAGAAAAGTAACGGGTAGGGGGGTCGCGAATTATTTTTTTATACCGAAAGGGGTCGTGTCAAAAAAAAATTTGAAAAACACTGATCTATACTATACTATACTAATATTATAAAGTTGAAGAGTTATTTTTTTATATTATAGGAGGCAAACGAACAGGTGAACGATGTTAAGTGATCACCGCCTTCCATAGCAACACCAGGGGAGTCGCAAGTGCGTTGCCAGCCTGTGTTTGGGGGGAGGTGGAAGGGGAGGAAAAGGAGGTGGGTCTCCGGCGCTTTCACTGATCGAACGAAACGCAACAATGCAAGCACTGTTATTTCACGTCGGTGTTTCTGTGGGTCGAGTGGTAGTACCCCGGGCGAGCCGGCCCATTCATGCTGAAACCAGTAATAGCTTCAGCGTGGCTCATACCACCTACCAAAAAATCTCAACAACTACTGGTCCGATTTGAAAAATTATTTCAGTGTTAGATAGGTCATTTATCGAGAAAGGCTATATATCATCACGCTAAGAGCAATAGGAGCGGAGCACCAATGACGTATGTTTCAAAATCGATATTTATTTGTGTTAGCCCAAAGTAACTATTCCACGCGGACGAAGTCACGAGCAGAAGCTAGTTTTACAATATACTGCTGAGTTAATAAATTTTATTTTTATTATCTAAGCAAAATGATAAAACAATATGGACTATACCGTAACTAATATTATAAATGCGAAAGTAAGTTTGTTTGTTTGTTATGCGTTCACGCCTTAACTACACAACCGATCACCATTAAACTTTTTCGTTTTCAGAGTCATAAAAAAGTTATAGCATACCTTTTATTTATAAAAGGTGTTCTGTTAGATCAAATATACATTAATGCAGGCGGAGCCGTTAGCAAAAGTTAGCATAAACTACAATGAGACCGTCTAGACTTTCCTATGACATGAGTTCCTTCAAACGCAACGTGAAGAGATACTTACGCAGGCCGGCATGACAGCGGCGACCAGCGATGGATAGTATGTCTCTCGGTGGTCGCCATTGTTTTTGGATTGTACTGTGCTTACCATCAGGCACAGTACAGTCATTTTGCCGAGGTAAAATAAAAAAAACTTTTATAATTATAATAAGATAAACAGTATAAAAATGTAAATTACTTGGACTAACGTTAATAATTTCTATTTAAAAATTATGGAATTTAAATAATACAGACTATAGTTGATTTAAAACATCAAAAAAGAACACAGATATCACATTGTTTTGAGTTTTCACTTCTCTCGTCAGTCCTTACGACTGCCTCGACTTTTTCTATATTCTTTATAGGTCCTTAACATTTTACCACACTCTCACCTTTTTATTCTTCTTTTTTTTTACGTACATCTCTTATGGATACGTCACCCTCTCGGAGGAGAAAGTGGGTTATGTCCGACTCGCACGGACTTCATCGTGCCGTCCCAGCGGTCGGCCCGGCGGCTAAAAACCACCACCGCTGAACCGCATACTTGTCAGGAAACAATCGAGTACACGTCGGCCACTCCTCCGTCCGCCGGACCTGTGCAATGGAAAGATGGGCCCGCCGACTCATCTTCCCTAGGTCCTGGATTACACTCTCACCTGCTGTTAAATAATGATGTGGTCGAAGATAGTGAACACGCTAAGCCTATAGGAGGACAGGCTCTAAAGCGCAGCTGCCGGAACACACCTATAGACGTTTGGCGACAGCTTTTCAACTAGGTGGTAGCTAGTCAGGCGAACTTAGAAAAACACATACCATACTATCATGCTATGGATTGCTTCACAGAATTCCTCTGCGCATTCGAAACTATATCGATAGACGCGATATCCAAAGACCCTGACTATTGAGCTATCATCGCTTCATGTGTCGTGGATATAGGTATGTACTTTTGTGTTTATGTTTTTACATACAAAAATGATTTTGGAATTATTTATACTTGGAGAATTTCTTCATTTATTAGACAGTCCAACCATTTGACATTCAAGGTATAGTTCAACTGATTATTTATTCTTTATTTTTATATCATAGTTATTGATTCAGATAGTATACTGTCAGGTTATAATATCTACCAGACTATAATTAGCCAAAGAAATCTAAAAATATCTAAGCAGAGAATACGAAGTGAAATACTGAATAATAAGTATTTAATTTTGAAGTTGAAAGCAAAGAAAATATACAACCTGATTGCAATAACCCTGAGAGTTTTGTAAGGTATGTAAATTTTGATGAGGGAGTTGTTAAGTATCAGTATGTAAAAAAACACTTTTTTAACACCTCACTTTTTCACAAGCTTTTATTTATCTTGCAATGTTTGTTATTAGTTTGTTTAGGTCAAATGTTACAAGCTGAATAAAAACCATTTCCTTTATACCTACGAATTTGCAATTATCCATTTTTGTTCAGTCCTGATGACAATACGCGAAAATTAAATATAAACAAAATGACAAATTACATAATGGCCGGGAAACACAGAGAAAATCCGACTAAGCATTTTCACGCATTTGTATAAAAGTTTGTTTTTATAAATATTGATTACATATTACTTTAATTTTAATGACAAAATGTCCTACTTAAATATTATGCACTCGTATATAGCCTACATGCATTTGCTGTCGGTTTCGCTCGCTTTAATGTATTCGACTTATTATTATACCTCGGGAACAATACTGTTTTTGTGAATATAAATGATGCTGTCTTTTACTGTATCTTTAACAACATATATACAACATTACATAATGACTGACTGACTACTAAGACGTGACAGCGTAACAACCAAACGCACTCAGTATCGCATTTATAATCTTAATACGTAAAAATAAAAAGAAATCTAACAATACATCATATTTTAAAATTCATTTAACGTTCAATTAAATCGAAATCAAAAAACTCTTTATTTAATTTTGGCCCCGAGAAGGCGCTTATGAACGTCAAAACTACCACCGGTTCGGAAAACAACCCACTCATCGAGAAGAACAGGTAAGAAACTCGATCTGGTTTATCTTTTCATTATACATAACATATGTTTTTGATTATTACAACATAATAGACATATAAAGTTACATTCGTTTTTGGTGGATGCACAGAGAGAGGCGTCACTTTCAGACGTTACCATCATTCACATATTGATCCACCCTGTAACAGCTTTTATGTATTAAGACCCGCTTGACATAACACTTGAATTTACAATCTGGCAAATCGGTAATATGTTTTGGGACTTTGTTATAAAATCTAACACTATTACCTAAAAAAACTGTTACTGATCTTAGTGAGCCTCAAACATGGAGTGACCAGTCTGTTATTGCTTCTAGTATTTACATTATGCCGGTCTTTTCCTAAACCCAGATTATCTAAATTTGCGGATGTACATCAAATTCTCAAGAATATATTGGGAGGGCAGAGTTAAAATACCGAATTCCTGAAACTTAGTCTTTAATGATTCGCTTAGCTCAGAAAAGGTATTAAGGAAAAATATATGTACATATACTAGAAAAACATTACGCACCTTCTGCGGTACAGAGTCATCGAAAATTACATGAAACGATGATGGTGTAACGTTGGAAATTCATATGAATCAATATAGATTACAATTTTTAATTAAAATATCATTCTAATATAACGGTACCGTATGATAATTTCTAACAATCTTCGTATATGTCCCTTTGATCTTTTGAATTTGATGGAGGAGTCTGCTATAAAATCATTTGATTATTCTGTAAAGCGTGACGTCTTTAATTGAAGGCATTTAACAGACTTTGAAATTACCGTGACTCTTGTATTTAAATCATCACTGAGTAACCCTTGTGGCCTTATAATGACATGCATGCAGCGCGAATGAAAGTGAATTGTATCAAATTCCGACCACCTCTATCTCCCAATACATTATTAATTTTGAATATATTTATGGGAAAACGACAAAAATGAAAAAACAAAAAATATAACTCTACGTTGTTAAGGTGTTTTCATATTTATGATTAGAATCAATCATTGAGCATTATTTGTATTTCGGTAGCTTTAATTGACAAGTACCCTTTCCAGATTTACCAAGTTTATAGATTTGTAACTTAATATATCTGCGATGACCTGGTGCTCAAATGCCTTTAACTCTATCGTTTATTATATATTTTATGTCAAAATAAAAACATGATTTTTTTTACAACCTAATAAAATGAAATCGAATTTAAATTGCAAGTTTTACAAGATTTTCAACTGTGTGGTGTAATATAGGAATAAAATGTGATGATAAAGGAATTGTTTGAATATGCTTCCCGTTTATTTTCTAGGTATGTTTATTTCTTTTATTATGTATAACTAAGCTTTATTGGATGCTAGGTCGAAGATCGGGTAATAAATAACGTAGACTTTATTTCTTGTTTTATTTCGAGAAGATATAACTACAAAGAAGGTAATTTATACGAGAAAATGAGGAGATTTAAAAAGTTGAGACTAGATTTAACACCAATTTCAGTGTTGTTTTTTTACTACGCAACATTTTTAAATACACAAATATTATAAAAGAATGTAGGTATATTTATCGTAAACTAATTTTTGCTAACGGCTTCGCTCATATTAAAGTGCATTTAACCTGTACATCGGGAACAGAACTTTTTTGGATGAACAGTAGGTACTCTATATTCTTTTCCATACCTCTGGTAATATATATGAAATACGTCATAATAATCAGCTGAATAGTTAACGTGTGAAAACAAGTGTGTTTTGTAGGTGGTAGAGCCACGCTGAAGCTATTACCGATTTCAGCATGAATGGGTTGGTTCACCCGGGGTACTACTACCCCCTCACAGAAACACTGACGTGAAGTAACAGTGCTTCCATTGTTGCGTTTCGTTCGGTCAGTGAGAGCGCTGAAAACCCACCTCCACTCGCCCTCCCCCAAACACAGGCTGGCAACGGACTCGCGACTCCCCTGGTGTTTGTTGCAAGTGTCTATGGACGGTGGTGATCACTTAACATCAGGTGACCCTCCTGTTCGATTGCCTCCTATGATATAAAAAATAAAAAAACAAATGATCAGTCTCACATTCGCACTTATAATTAGGATTAGAAATAAAATGCGAGCTGTTTTATGTCTTAAAATTAAAAAAAATCATTTGATATATTTTTTATATTAGTGTATACTGTACTATATAATGTGACCTGTCACCTACTTTTTTCTTTTATTTTCTAATATTACATTAGGACAACGTTTGACAAAGATATCTTCAAAACAATGATATAGCCTAAGGTGAATCTACTTATAATTAATACTAGCAACCGCTAGCGAACACGTTCGCGTCAAATACAGTTTAAAATTTATAAGCAACAAAGTAGCGGGGTGGTGGGGTTTTACAGCCTGACTGGATCGCAACCACCATGCATATGGCGAAAAAGCCCGTCATAGCGATTCGCTTCTGCAGCTTTTAGCAGGCCGGCATGACAGCGGCGACCGGCGATGGATAGTGTATCACTCGGTGGTCGCCATTGTTTTTTGATTGTACTGTGCTTACCATCAGGCATAGTGCAGCAATTTTGCCTTGCTACAAAAAAAACTAACTTAATATCAATAGTAGCAGTATTATTATTAAACAAAAGTATATCAGATTTAGATTATTTATAACTAGCGGGCCCGGCTGACGTTGTCCCGCCCTGATTACCCTCCCGCAAGCCCCCTTGTGGGTGGAATTTCGTAATATCCGTTCTTAGCTGACCTCTACTCGGCGAAAGGAATATTCCTACCATATTTCAAGTCGCTACGCCTTATGGTTCCAGAGATATCGTGATGAGTCAATATATAGGTGGGAATCTCTTATATATATATATAGATTACATGATAAAAAATATCTGCATATATGCATATTGTAACTCATAGAAAATTTTACTATAATTCTTTGTGTTAATTGTGCCCCTTTTAAATATATTTTAGATTAGCCTTTGTCCGCGACTTCGTCCGCGTGGAATAGTTACTTTGGGCTAACGCTAACACGCAGCGGAAGCTGTCAAGAGGGAAAAAACCCAGATTTTTAAACATTCTTCAATAGTGCTCCGCTCCTATTGATCTTAACGTGATGATATATAGCCTACAACCTTCCTCGATAAATGAGCTATATAACACTGAAAGAATTTTTTAAATCGGACCAGTAGTCACAAAGTCATAGGATAGATTATGTTTTGACGTGATTTTCCTGTATGTATACTTGGCTTATTAATACCTACTTTTCTATACACTAACAGAGGTTAATTATCATAAGATCTCCCACGTACACGTGACTCGAAATTAATTTAACTAGATCCTGACGAGGTCATTCTCGAAAACACTTGTTGTCAAGATTACACTTAATTTAAGCACGAGTAACGGCGAATTGTCAATAATTTCACATAATTATATATTAATACTAGTTTTTGCTCGCGACTTCGCGTGGAATAGTTACTTTGGGCTAACGTTAACACGCAGCGGAAACTCTCAAAAGGAAAAAAAATCCGATTTTGAAACATTCTTCTTTGTTGCTCTGCTCCTATTGGTCTTAGCGTATATGTGATATGTAGTCTATAGCCTTTCTGGATAAATGAGCTATCTAATACTGAAATTTTTTTTCAAATCGGACGAGTAATTCCTGAGATTATTGCGTTCAACCAAACAAACAAACCCTCCATCTTTATAATATTAGTATAGTAATGTTTTCTTTTAAATTTTTTAACCACATTAAAAGAAATTTCCTCTTTTTCTCTTGCATTTACCTGAGTCAATGAGAAACTACACGACCGACTTTTTTATCCTTTTACTGGACCGTTTTGAAAAAGTTTTAATACATATAACGAAAGAAAAGGAATTATTCTGCGTAAAATACAGACAAAGGTGTGTAATTACAATAAAGTACTACATATAATTATAACATACTAGCCGGCCCGACAGACGTTGTCGCGCCCTGATTATAAAAAAAATCCTTAACAAATGATATACCGAAACCTTCCTCATGAATCCCTCTATCCATTGGTGAAACCCGCATGAAAATCCGTTCAGTGGTTTTTGAGTTTATCGCGAACAGACAGACAGACAGACGCGGTAGGGGACTTCGTTTTATACTATGTAATGATAGCACAATGTTAAAATGGTTACCGTGTTCAACACCGAAAATAATTCTATCCCAGTCCTTAGAGAAATAAAGTATAAGGTAAATTCAGAATAAATAACCAAGTAAAAGAGAAACATTATAGAAGTTCCCTACACGAAATATATCATATATATTTATTGACATGATTACGGAAACATAATTAGCAAACAACCATTGTAGGTAGAAAAATGCAGTTTCGTTGCAGATTTTCAATGCCAATGCTTAAAAGATTCTTATTGGCAGACTTATAAATATAATAGTACTATTATTTGTTAATTTTTGGCCGAAGACGCGTTCTTTCCTTTAACCTTGTTTTTTTTTTTGTTTTAGTCGTGGCGTTGATAAAATGGACGGAGCAGCATCTTACATATGTAAATACGTTATTACATATTATTTTGTTTTTCCTTCAGTTCATACCGACGCGGTATAGGGATTATCTGTATTTATGTCGCACAGATAATTTATTTACTAAGCGTGGATAAGTACACGTTTTCCAACCTTCCAACGAAACCATTATTGGCCTTTTCTGTCTCTTGTTCTCATGTTTATGAAGTGACTGATGCAATTATGAAAATGCACTCATAAACGTTAAACCTATTCTGGCACTGTTTGTGAATCAACATTTAGTTATAAATTTTAAAAGTATAATACATAACATAAAGTGTATTACATTTTCGCAACTTTGTTTAGATCACAATTAATATTCTTTTAATTTGAAGTCACAACAGTACGACTTTAATACCGTGTGAATACAACTATGTGGTTGTTTGATGGCGGCGTGTTTTTGTATGCGTTCATCATATGTAATTTACATTTTTTTGGATGAATAAAAGGACATGGGGTCCTTTTTTTGTACCCGTGACAACTTAAATGCTAAGTTCGTTGATTATAGACTGAGTAGTTAACACGTGAAGGCGTAACAGACAACCAAAAAATAAGTATGTATATGTATTTATATATATATGTATATATATAAATAAATAATATAGTATATATGCGTGAAAAATCTGGAGAAGGTATATGATCGAGTACCCCGAGATGTTTGGTGGTGGGCTCTGAAAAAGAAAAGAGTGCCTGGGAAGTTCCTACAACTTATTCGTTGTATGCACAGTCAAGCCAAAATAGACGTTTGGTCCGAAGCTGGAGTTACCGAAAATTTTAATGTGGCTGTAGATTTGTACCGAAGTTCAGTTTTAAGTCCTTATTTATTTCTTCTTGTTAAGGGTGCGTTAACATCAGACATACAGGAGGAGACACCTTAGTGTATGCTGTTTGCTGATGATATTGTTTTTGTCAGAGAAGATGCCAGCGAGCTCCAGAGTAGGCTAGGAAAATGCCGAAAAAACTGGAGAATATTGGTTTGAAAATTAGTAGAACAAAAACTGAATATTTGCTTTGCAACTTCGGTATTCCATCCAGTTTTTCTCCTCTAGCCTTAAATGGTGTACCCTTACCAGCCTGCTCCAATTTCCGGTATCTTGGTTTATTGATCCAAAACGACGGTGGCATAGACAGGGACGTGACGAATAGAATAAATGCAGGATGGATGATGATGAAATGGTGAAAGGTGCCTGGGGTAGTTTGTAACCCACAAATGCCCTTGAAACTAAAAAACTAAAAAGGGAAAGGTGTATAAAACTATTAAAAGACCCGTCATGCTGTATGCTTCTGAGTACTGGGCTAAGAAAGCGACGGATGAGAGAAAATTACATGTAGCAGTGATGAGAATGTTAAGGTGGATGTATGCTACGACTAGAATGGATAAGATTTAGAATGAATATATCAGAGGAAGTTTGAAAATATTACCAGTGACAGAGAAGTTAGGGAGTCATAGGTTAGCATGATATGGGCATGTGATGAGGAGAGATGAAAATCATGTAACTAGAAAAGTTTTGTGTATGATGGTGGACGGGTGTAAGAGTAGAGGGAGACCGAAAAGGGTGTGGTTGAAATGTGTGAATACTGAGATGACATGTGACAAGAGAGAGTGGAAAAGGAAAACATGTTGTGCCGACTCTACTTACGTGGGTTAGGTGGGATAAGGGTAAGAAGATGTTTAAAATATGTTAAATTGCGGTGTACGTGGGTTTGTAATTCTTCTCCTTGACTATTTTTGTAATAAGAGAGTCAGCCAGCTACATGGTTCTTGGCTATATATTTTGGATCCGTTAGTTGGCGCTGTATTCAAAATATATATTTTATTATGTACCTACCGATTTTTACCGGCTTTATAATTCTGATCCGCAACTTTTTTTGTGATGAAAATCGGTGGGAGATAAATATTGTGTCGGGTAGAGTGTTGAAAACACCGGTTCTCGTCCAATCACAGAACTTAAGCACTGTCGGGTGCGGTTAGTGTTTGGATGGGTGGCCGCCTGTTGTTCACATGATGTCTGTTGTCCATGTGATGTTGGCTCCTTGTTGCATTTTTTTTAATTAAGATGTTCCTAGTAATAGAAAAGTTTCACTTATATCGTGTGTCTTTACGGCATACCCTTTTTTTTATTAGCTTTGAATTAAAACTATATCACCCAAAATTCATCGGCGTGAAAATCCGTTCAGTAGTTTTTGAGTTTATCGCGAACAGACAGACATACGTTGCAGTGGACTTTGTTTTATAATATGTAATGATTTGGCGAGAACATTAATAAGGATAAAGTAAAGCTTAAACCATTTAGGGATTCTTGCTTTTTACTTACTATGATTATTACTTCATATTAATTATATCAATATTTTTATTACTGAAGCTTGCTTCCTTACGGTGAGTTTTTTTTTAAATGGGAACAAGCGTTCCAAAGAATACTTCCTACAAACAAACTTTGAGCTCCTTATATCTAGAGCAGACTACAGACAAATAATTATATAAATATACCAGATGTTAGGTTAGACGTTTACAATATTCTAAGCGATGATAGTTCATGGTCAAATTTAACATATAAAATAATAATATCAAAACAAATAATAATAAACAATAAAGAGAACCTAAGTTAAAGTTTGTTCTAAAACTTTCAAAAGTATAAATACAAACGTAATAAGCCTAGGTGCAATGACCGGTGCCGAAAGCTGCAAGGGGCGACCCGGAGTTAATAACTTTCGGATAAAAACGGATAAACCCTTTTGTTTTGTTCATGCCGTTCCCACGTTCACTTTCACTATACCCAACGGTCATTGACATTGTGCTTTAACATAGAGGCGTAGAAGATTGCCTATAATTTTTGTATATTTCTAGATAATTAGGTCAAATATTAAGCACCTGTTTTTTATTGATTTAGAACGAGAACCAAGTGTAGAGTATCCTCCATAAATATTGCTACTGTCTAAACTTTCAGCCAGTATATACACTGATGTTCGCCGAATAGTCAAAATTCCACAACAGTTCATTATTTTTTATATGTAAAGCTGACCAAGATTTTTTTAATTCTTATGTTTTTAATACATTATGATTCTTGGCAAAGGGAAATTAACAAACTATTTTATTGAAAATACTTTATTATCTTAATAAAATAAGGTTACATATATTTTTCCTGTCCTTTTGTTGTCTTCTATGTTATATGAAACAAATTGTATTTTATAAACATTCATTCTATTATTCCGAAAAGTCTACTACGAAGCTAATATCTCTTTAAAAGTACTTATATATTTATATTATTCAACAAATATGTGTGACTTTTTTACCAATATACAACATACATAGACGTTGTTGTGTCTGTCGGTGTATTCCTTTAACTCTTCTAAACTACGCAAATATTTTTGATAAGGCTTTCACTATAATTAAAAAAACTGAAAGGTTTATCTAAAGTACATGTATACTTTGTTTAAATAAACCAAAGAAAAGATAATCTATTCAAATAAAGGTGTAATAAAAAGTTTACGGTCACTCATACTAATAATCCTGATTAACGTATATGAGTCATTTGAAAATAACGTATTGCAGATTTATCTATCTTAAAGATGCATATGGAAAGTCCACTATTTTTAATGTCTTTTACCTAAGGGTAACCAACAATCTCCTGATTAGGATGGGGTCTAGCGGCAGTTTCTGTCGGAGGGTCAGCCGCTGGAGTGGCACGATGAAGGTTTACAGAGATCTCGTGTCACACCAACTAGAGCGGCGGTGTACACTGTGGGGGGCGGTAATCCACAATCAAATCAAAATACTCTTTATTCAATTTAGGCCCTGAGAATGCACTTATGAACGTCAAAACTACCACCGGTTCGGAAAACAACCTAGTCATCGAAAAGAACCGGCAAGAAACTCGATCTGGTTTATTTTTTCATAATACATAACATATTTTTTGACTATTACAACATAACGACATTAAAGTTACATTCGTTTCTTGGTGGATAATAACCATGTTTATCTATACTATAATGATATTATAAAGAAGTAAAGTTTGTGAGATTGTAGGGGGTAGGTATATCTGGATCTTCTAAACCGATTTAGAAAATTATTTTACCAATAGAAGGCCACGTTATTTGTGAATGTCATAGACTACATATTAACCCGAAAAATTAAAAGTCTTTTTGTGGTAGTCGGATTTGCAAAGTAAGTCGGAGAAAAAACGGTCGAACGAAAACGTTTCTTATGAACGCTGCCACGATGAGAGATGTTTACCGCCCAACGAAGTCGGCACGGGTCAGCTAGTCTCTTATATATTACGAGCTGAGATCCGCAACTGTGTCCGTGTTTTATCTTAACAATATATTTCATGTACAACATAAAAAAAAATGAAAGCAAAGATATACTTTCCTTAGAAACCTTCTTTAATAATTTATAGTGCCTATAAAAATAGTAATTTCTTTAATAATGTTATATTAAATGAAAATATCGTGATCGTGCTTCTTTTACATAGAATATAGTATCAAAGAAGTAAAGGATGTTGATCGAAATTTATTCAGTAGTTTTTTTTGTGATGCGCATACAAAGGTGGACCTCTATCATTTTATTTTTATATAAGAATAATAATAAAACCTCGTAAAGCTGAAGCAGATAAGCAAACGAAATATTTTAATCTGGTTCATGAGGTTACGAAAATGTGACATCTACGGAAATAATCCCAGTATTAATATCCGTTAACGGGTTAATCCCTATCAGTCTTACTGAGAGGCTGGGGTTACGAGGAAGACCGACTACAGCAAATCTCTAACGCGCCGTCCTGCTCGATAACGCTCTAGGATTGTTCGGAGCTCTCCGTGGAGTATTGAACTCCGGCCGATTGGCCAATAAATGCCAATTTTTTTTTTGTATTGTATTTTTTTATTTGTATTACAGTATTTTCATATAATATGTTTTAGTATGTAACAATTAAAGCCAAAACAGGTTTTCACAATTACAGGAAGTGATATATAATAATAAACATAAGTAGACAAAAGAAAAACATGTATTGCGTGTGTGTGTGGATGTATGTGTGTGTGTGTTTGTGTTTGTGTGTGTGTGTGTGTGTGTGTGTGTGTGTCTGGGTGTGTGTCTGTGTGTGTGTGTGTGTGTGTGTGGGTGGGTGGGTGTCTGTATTTCTGACTTGTGTGCATGCTTTATCATTTTTATATTATAATTGTATAATTCGGCGTTGTAATTTTATTATTTCACTTTTAAATGTAATCCGTGAATATCGAAATGTGTCTACCGTATCCTATACTTCAATATAGGATCTGGCAATGCGACACAGTATTGAATTTTAAGCATAGTTAGATTTAGCATGTGGGACAGCAAACAGCAGTGCTTTGAGTGTGCAGTATGTGATACAAAGCCCAAAAGATCGGGACAGTTAAATAACAACAGCAGTCGTCGCTATCATGCCGACCTGCACATGTGTCTCTTCACGCCTCGTTTGAAGGGCACCATTTCATAAGAGGAATGGAACACATTGGCTGGGAGGCAATTCCACATTTTCACAGTACGACAAAGATATGAATTTTCGAACTTCTTCGTTCTTGCCGGGATTGTTGCTACTGTGAATCTATGGAGACGCGTACTCGCCCGTGTAGTTCTGTAGTGGAAAGGAGAAGACGGGATGAGGTTAAACAATTCTTCAGAACACTCGCCATGATACAGACGATGTTTTAGAAATATATTTAGTGTTTTAGAAGTTTTTTTAATGGCCACATAATAATTGACATAGATGTCCAACGCTTTTACAAAGCAAGACGGGTTCAAGACAAAAAGAAAAAAAAAACAAATGAATACACAAGATATTAACCTCAAAAAACCGGATCTTCAAACGCAAACACATTAAAATCACGTGTACGATCACAGTTACTACCCGACTCGACCATAGATAAGGTTGAATAATATAAATACAATATATCCTTCTACTTCTAACATTGCCGCAATAAAATGCTGTCTCAAGGCTAGACATTTACTCTTAATCATTTTAAATAGCTTAACATAGTATGCTGAAGGAATTACCCTGTCTAGTTTATACTTTGCGTTTTCCCATTAAAAGTCAGATATATCAACACGGTTTGATAACGCTGGAACGATTGGATTACACCAATATCGGCGTTAAAGGGTACCTACTACTATGTAGGACGGACGTAGGTGCGAGAGGAAGGCCACTGTTGATAATATTACGCAAGAGCAGGTGGCGGAATATATTCAAGAGAATTTTCAATATATGTTTAAAAATACACAAATAACTTAAGAACTAGAAATAACATTGAAATTATTACGTGAAAAAAAAAACAGCGCTATATTATAGTTACAGGCGTTAATGGTACTCAAATTCCATATTAAATCTTTATATATAAATTTCTTCTGTACGTGTGTATGTTACTGAACTCCTCTTAAACGGCTGGACCGATTCTGATGACATTTTATGTGCATGTTCGAGTGGATCCGAGAATGGTTTAGATTCAATTGGACCCGGTAGGTGGCGCTGCGGTTTAGTTTTAGGATTTTTTTATATTATCAAGGCAGGACTACGTCTGACGAGACCGCTAGTATTATATAAGACAAAAGCGGGCCGGGCGAACGTTGTCTTGCCTTGCAAATAAAAAAAAATCCTAAAAGTCAACCGCAGCGCCACCTACCGGGTCTAATTATGAATCTAAACCATTCTCGAATCCACTGGGAACACGCAAAAAAAAATTCATCTACATCGGTGCAGCCGTTTAGGAGGAGTTCAGTGACATACACACGTACAGAAGAAATTTATATATAAAGATATGCAATGTAAAGCTTTCAGATCAAAAATTACAGTATTTATTTCCATAGATATTCCGTGTCACATTTAAAAACAAATATACATTTACCTTCATTAGTACATAACATACCTACTTGTTAATGTTACCAGGTAAATTGGATATTTAGGAAAACTGTCAATGGTATCTTAAATTAACTATATCACTACATATTATAAAACAAAGTCCTCTGCCACGTCTGTCTGTCTGTTCGCGATAAACTCAAAAACAACTGAACGGATTTTCATGCGGGTTTCACCTGTAGATAGAGTGATTTATGAGGAAGGTTTAGATATATAATTTGTTAAGGTTTTTGTAATTAATTCATACAGCAAACCATTAATCATATTCTTTACTAGTAGACACATTATAGTTTTTTTTATGTCATAGCAAGCAAACGAACATGTGGGTCACCTGATGTTAAGTGATCACCATCGTCCATAGATACTAACAGCACCAGGGGAGTCGAAAATGCGTTGCCAGCCTGTGTATGGGGGAAAGGAAGGAGGGGAGAGGAAAGGAGATGGGCCTAGTAAAACTTTATAGGAGCTATTATACTATTTAATATTACAGTATGTTATAATATCCGCGTAGCATCACTTTACTCGTTTAAACTCAACACTAAATGTTAAAACACTGCACGCTAATATTGAATGTTTTTTTGCAGCCTATCAACTATTGTAACATGGCGGCTGTGTGCATACACGATAATCGTTTGGTCTGTGCATCAACTACTAACGGTTGCAGCAGAAGAACATTCCTGGATCAATGTGACATGTATGAATATAACTGCGACTATGGAACGCGTATGTACAATACATAATAATAGTAAAAAGCAGTATGTATGTATGTATCCTCACGGCCGTTTCCCAATACAGCGACTGCTTCAACTCGACGCCAGAGGAAGGATCCGATGATATGTCTGGACAAGAGTAACCTCCGCTTTCTACCGTAGCCCTTGGCTATTCACCTTACCTTGCTATTCTGCCAGGTCCGCCAAGCTTTTAGCATATCTGCTTTAAGCTGTCTTCCTTACAGAAATATTTTTTTTGAACAGGCCCCTCAACCAGGTTTAGCCCGTATGCCCACGCGATTTTCCAAGGTGTGGTCGTTGCATACTTCAGTTATTTGGATCAACTGGCGAGAGAAGACGTATAACGTAGAGATCTTCATGTATTTCGTGAATATTATTTGACCTGGATTTTTTATATTTCTAAAACACCATAGAATTCCCTCATAGAGTCATTCTTTCAACTAAATTTCGCAGCCAGAGGAAAGCCTAATTTCGTGTGTTTTAGAAATACTATCACTGTGACATAATATACGCTTAAATTAAGTCCGGGTATATACTATGTAGTTACCGTGTAGACATTTAGGCGAAACTTATTTGGATGTCATGGTATTTAGTGAACTGATGTATAACTAAATTATTATCCCCTAACCACTTTAAGTAAACGCTTCTGGACCACAGCATACGACAACGATAACTTTATAAAGAGCTTCTATGGTATATAGGTAATAATTTATATGTACATATATTAAAACATTCATAGCAATGCAGGCCGAAGCCGCAAGGCTGAAGGTTAAAATATATTATTTTTTTGGATCGGAGTAAAACTTTTCTATTTCTTCCAGATGAAGCTTGATATTAAATTAATTTCTTATCTATTATATTTCAGAGTACACAACGAAAACGAATATACCTTGTATGAGCTCGCAACGAGATATCGGTTGTTAGCGAAGAATATACTATTTTCAAAATAATAAATATTTAATATACATTTTTCTTTTACTCCGATCCATTATAATTATTGATTTCAATAAAAGCTCCGTACAGCGGTATTACAGTTCATTTATCAGTACATATTATAAAACAAAGACCTGCGCCATGTCTGTCTGTCTGTCTATTCGAGATAAACTTCAAACAACTGAACAAATTTTCATGCGGTTTTCACAAGTAGATGAAGTGATACATGATTGAGATTTAGGAATATAATTTGTCATAGTTTTTTTTATTATCAATAGGGACAACGTCAGTCGGACCCGCTAGTTAGACTATAATTTTAAAACAATAATCGTTGCTAGACATTAATAGAATACAGATGACTATCGTAAAAAAAAATAGAAACTAGAAGCACGTGATCTATTGTTTTCCAAATTTTATAAATATTAATAAAATGACTAAACTTTTCAAATTATAGTGTTAAAATATTGTCTGTTTGTTATGTTAATAAATTCCAAAATTTGTTAAGCTATGCTGAATAATGCAAAGTAAGTAACCTTGTCACCAAGTCTATGGACCAATTGTACATAAATAGGAAACAGTAACAATTAACGGTAAATATTTCCAGGGTACACTGAAACATACATAATTTTTTGCATAAGTTCTGACTTAGAAATAATCACAAAACAAACGACATCGACTAATATGAATAAGGAACGTTTTTATATTGATGGACACGGCAAAGAGGAGAAGAATAATTCTCAAACAGTTACGACTATAGAAGGTCAGGTCCCTATTTCGCATTTTATGACAAAGTCCACAAAACAAGGGGAAACAAGTCAAAAACAAACTGTCTCAACTATGATAAACAAATCGCTAACAGCTACACAAACTCAGTTACTATCACGAAAGGCAGAAAATATTAGCAATGTAACACATTCGAGTTATTAAAAGAAATTGACAATATATTGTGAAAGGCCAAAAACATGGGAAACAACTCGTAGAGAAATAGAATTATCGGCAGAAATAACAAATGATTCACCATCATTAGAAATGACAACAGTCTAAATTCAAAGCAGTACCAACACCAGTATATAACAAGATTGCTAATACTAACCCTATCGTATATAATATCATTCCAAAAACTGGACTAGCTACAATAAGTAACGTGAAAGTAGATGACGTTTCCACTAACGATACGTACATAATTGTTAATAATACCGTCGAACATGAATTTCCAGAATTTATTACAACAAAGCTTAAGTGAATTACACCGAATAACTTAGCTTCGAGTACGATGGAGATTTCATCTAATAGCGAAACATCAACCGATAAGTTAAGTTCAAAGGAAATTCCTACAGTATATATAGAATTAGTCGAAAACAGAATGAATGAAACTACAACAATAAATAAGGAGATTTCACAATATGCACGCTGTAGACCTAAAACTTGGATAACAACAACAGAATACAACAATATTGATAATACTGTTATTATAGCAAAAGAATAATCACACAAAGGGTTATTTGGCCAAACAAATCCCAAAACGGATTTCACTAAAGTAACAACATCTTAATTCATCTTAATTTAATTATTCATTACCGTCACTAGCAAGCAACGAGGATGGTTCTATTTTAGTACTTGCTTCACCTATCAACGAAAACACCGTAAGCAATATCTTATAAGTCAGAAATGGAACACATTTATATAATAATATTCACGCAACTGGACATAAGGAAGCAGTACCGGTGTACCAGATAATGTCTAAAAATTACTTCAAAAAAATCTGTTGCTCGCAGTAAGCTACGAAATTGCGGTTCTAAAAAATGTGGAAGGCCTATTACTTGGTATACTGCAAAAACGAGGCGGACAAAGCATGGTTAAGTTAATGGAAAATTATTTCATAATAAAACTGTATCAAGATCACTTAGAATTATTTCTTTTCTATTCTGATATATGTGGGCAGTATAATTACTACTGTCTTTATGTGTTGGTGATTTGTAGCCTCGAGGGTTCACATTTCTTGTCACTGGTGGAATAAAATGAAATAGTGAAGCGGCTTCATTGACTGCCCCTTTTAATATATGTGTACTACAAGTAATAACACACTACGATACAAATATTTGTTCAATATAGCGTCTTACTCTAGCGTCCCTACGCGTCCCGGTGAAATGTGATAGTTCTCCGGGTAGCGCGTAGGGTTTACATTTGAAACCCCTGGATACTAGTCTTGTTGCCGGTATTATATTCTAAGATTTGTTACAAACAAGTAATACTAAAACTAAGAAAGGCGGAACGCCACACTGTTTTTCATGACGAAGTTTTATTCATTACGCTTTATTAGAATGCTGTAGATATAATGTTATTTCAAATTAGAGGCATTTATACGTTATGCGTTTATATTAAACAAATAAATAACACTCTAAATATATTTCTGACAATTCTTTGAAGCTAAATTTGTATAAATTATTTGAAACGTCTTCAGTCTGCAAGTTCGAAAAAACGACATACTATACGTATTATATTTCCATCTCAATTACTTACCTTGGTATATTACAGTGGAACCTGGTTAATTGGGATTTCAAGGGACCAAGAATGTTGTACCATTTATTGAGGGTTTCCATTAATCCAGTTTTCCAATTAGGCAGGTTTAAAATTATAGTTGTCTCATTTACAGAGGCTCCCCCTTATAGAGGTCGAAATGTACGGCTATTCCATTTATGCTATGCTCCCTACACAGTTCATCACGTGACTTTCCACAATCATAATCTGATAGAAGATTTAATTTTTCAGATACTGTTAACGTTTTATATTTACGTTTGGGTATTTTGTACACTTGTACTCCCCTGTTTTTAGGTCAAAACCTGAGATAGTACTGACAAACAAAGCGTGTGCGAAATACATTTTAATGTTTGTAAACAAAAGTGTCAAAACCTGTCCCAACCCGATTTATTTATAGAGGGAATTGCGTTACAGAGTCCCGATTATAAAGGTAAACATCGAATAAGTCCTAGAAATCAGATCTCATTTAACCAGGTTCGAAAAGTCCCATTAATAGAGGTAATTCAATGAAAAAGTACCGGGACCTCATTGCAACTCTCAATAATAGAGGTTTCTCGTTTATCCAGGTCCCATTTAACCAAGTTTCACTGTATAATGAGATGTCCATTGGATGTTGTGCTAATGTCCCTATGCGCCGAAGAACAATCGTTCGAAATTTCAGAATCAGCTACGATCTAAGTTTTTTTCTGATAGTTGCAACTTGGTAACTCTTTCTCTCATACATGTATTAAAGATACATTCTTTAACCATATAAAAATAAATCTGAAAGTAGCGTGTTTTTAACTAAGTAACGCTGTCCACCTGAAGAGTCTTTATATCTCTAATGGATTTTGATAAGCGCAGAAAGCACCTAACTAAAAGCGAAACTAAAGCAAGATTAAATGTTAGAGTGAACGTTACTTTACACTTCCGCCTGAAATACATTGAACACTACAACGTCTCACAGCAACAAACAACGTTTGATTTTACTCGCCTGCCGCTTACCTGCATAAATTCAATCAAATTCAGAATGAAATCAAACGTTTTTTACTCGTTATAGTGAGAAGTGGCAGCGGTCAATTAATTACAGGCGTAAGTGCAAAGTAACGTCCACTGTAGTATTTAATTATGGATTTCTGCAAAGTAACGCCTTCATCTATCAAATCTATAGCAATATTATCGAAATAGTCTAACTATCCGTTTGAATCAACTTTAGAATATATGAGTTTAGATTTTAGAAATATGCGTATACATATTTCATTAATGTCATCACTAAACTAACAACATTGGTTGTTTCAGAATTTATACTATCATCGTGCTCCGACACACAGACGGTTACACAAATGACTATAACGCAAAAGATAACTCCCAAGAGAATATTCACCCTATTACCAGAAGACAGTGATTATTTAAGCAATGATAAAATCGAATACGCGTCTCCAGTGAAATTGAAATTAAAACAAAAAGAAAAACCTTACGTCCAGAATTTATTAGACAGAGTGGACAGTCGCCTGCGTAACTGTGGATCACACTGTGGTAGGCCAATCACATGGTTGACTACCAGGAAAGGTGAAACGAGAGACTTTTATCGAGTTTTGGAAAATTAATATATGTTAAATCTGTAAAATATTCAATATTTTGTTTTATTGAAATTTACTTTATTGCTGGACCACGCCGTGGCTATCTATAACACTGTAGTCTGGTGAAGCTGTATGCTTGCTATGCCAATAGCGTAGTCAGTTCGAGAAAAAAATAAAAAATGTGTCTACAATTTTTTTCTCGAACAGACCTATTCAAATTTCTATTGGCCTAGCAAGGCCTTAACAGCTTCACCGGACTACAATGACTACATTTATATCTCACTAGACTCTGCTCGCGACTTCGTCCGTTTGGAATAGATACTTTGGGCTAACGCTAACATGCAGCGGAAGCTCTCAAGAGGAAAAAACTCTCGATTTGGAAACATTCTTCATTAGTGTTCCGTTCCTATTGGCCTTAGCGTGATGGTATATAGCATATAACCTTCCTCGATAAATTAGCTATATAACACTAAAAGAATTTTTCAAATCGGACCAGTAGTTTCTGAGATTACCCCCTACAACGTCACAAACTCACAAACTTTACCTCTTTATAATATTAGTATATATGTGATATATTACAAAAGTGTTACTACTAGTATATTTACTAATGTATTGTCATATCGATGACCTATAAAAATAAATCAATATTCACATTACTATCAACACCATATAATTAGATTTTTTATTTAAGTTCATTTAATATCATTATTCAATATACAAAGGGCAAATAAATTAACCAAACTACATTATATCACATTTATTCACAATTCATACATATACATACTATATGAGAAAATTAAAATTATGAATGCATATATAAGTTTCATACTCTTTAAATGAAGCATAAAATTACACGATATTTAATATATTTATATATATATAAGGTAACAATAGTGTAATCTCAAAGAAGCGCTTCAGAAAATAAAACATAACAACTTATATTATAATACCTCCCATGTTATCATATTAATCTCTATAAGATTTTACAGTACACATTTTAACACTCATAGCCGGCCTCTATACATGATATTTCTTATATGGCTAACTGTCGCTGGTTTAATAGATGCTGGGGCCAACTACACGGCGCCGTATAATAGCCTCTAAAATTTGTACTTATGACTATTTAAACAGAATCTTATTTGTCTTTATCATAAAATACAAACCGATAAAGTAATATCTGCAGCTACAATGTAATCTTAAAGCGTTAAAAACCAAATTGCTTATTTTTCAAAAATCAATCACAAGATAGGAAAATGAAATATAATTATTCATATTTGTAGTTATAGTAAACATATTATGTCTATAACTAGCGGGCCCGGCAGACGCTATCCCGCCCTGATTATAGAAAAAATCTTGACAATTTTTATACTAAAACGATCCCCATCAATCACTTTATTTACTCGTGAAAACAGCAAGAAAATCCGTTCAGTATTTTTTCAGTTTATCGCGAACAGACAGACAGACAGACGCGGTAGGGGACTTTGTTTTATACTATGTAATGTAATGATGTTTTTGTTTTAGTTTTGGTGACAAATGTTAAATAAAATTAATGATTGAGTGTTTCAATAAACGAATGTTAACCAATTTATTTTATCGATTAATTATGATTCCAGGTTATATTCGAACTATGCTGCAAGAATTAATTACCACCTTTATTTTACTAAAATCGGATATCCAGCCTCAATATACTTTTGTTTTCTTCTAAAAACGTTTATAAACATATCATCTGCAAATATCTTTTTGTCGCCTTTATAATACGCTTCTATTTCCATTAGACTTTTATTCTCAGTTTCTGGTAAAAATAAATAAAGATATATAGTTCCGATAAATCCGAATGTGGCGTAAATAGCAAACGCACCGCTTATGTGAAAGGTTGCTTCGACGTTGTAGTTTGTTTTCGACGCTAAAAAGAACAGTATGTAGCTGAACGCAGCCGCCATGCTCGTGGCTACACCACGGCTTCTGTAACATAAATATATATTGCATTATATCGTATTTAGAGTTAATTTATTTATTATATGAATGTCAAGAGATATCGCAGAAAACATGGCAAGTAGTAGAAGTAATAGAATCATAATATTTTAGGATAACAAAGTCTTAAAGAAATATATGATTCTGAAAATTAAAAATAAACATTTTTCTAGTTTTAAATTTGGCAACCAATCTTCTATATCACTACTGCCATTGTCGAGTAGGTAATAATAGTATTGCAAATTAATTGTGAAAATTGTTAGAACTTTCCTGGGAGTTTTTGTGGCATCTCCGTATTCATGCTTCGTAGTACCTTATTACTATTTCTAAACCACTTCACTTGTGCACAATGACCGAACTATATTACGTAAAATGTCATCAATATTACAAAATATAGGGTCAACTAACACGAGATTATCTATAAAATATAAAAGCTACTTAATGATAGGATTAGATTCCGCCAAAAACTCCACCTTCTTTATACTTTAAATATGTTTTTTTTTTAAACTTTATTTTGGCAATTACAAAAAAGTTAAATACGTATTGAACTCTGACTTTAAAACAGTTCGATCAGAAAATAGTGTATTACACTTGTCTACAGATGGTCATTATTATATTTTTTTTTAACTTTAATTTTGGCAACCAATCTTTTCGATTATTACTGCCATTGTCGAGTAGTTAATAGTGTTATAAGTTCTTCTTTCATTCCATTTTTGGCAACCAGACTATTACTGCCATTATTAAGTGAGTATCGATATTACAAGTTTCTTGATACAATTTCAATGAACTAACAAGATGGTGGCCATCGTGTTAGAACTTTCCATGGAGTTTTTGTGGCATCTCAGAATTCATAGTCCGTGGCATTATTTTCCATTCACTTCACTTATGCACAATAAAAAAAATGTGTGCGTGTACTAGTGTACACACGTAAGAAGTGAAACTTGTTTAAGGCCTTATTTTTCGCAAAATGATCTATATGCAACTTTCCACAAATTGGTTAAATAAAGTTAAATTAGATAAAGTTTAAACAAAAGGATTTTATTATCATAGACATGAATACAAAAAAGATGGCGCGTAACGGAAAAATGTGACGCGTAACCGAAAAATGTGACGGTAAATTTTTTCCAACGCCGATAAAGAAGTTTCACTTCAAAAAAACTATATTACATAAAACACCACCAATTTTACACAATATAGAGTCAAGTAACACAAGATTATAAATAAAAAATAAAATCCACTACATGACAGACCAAGATCCCGCCAAAAACTCTTTAAATATGTTAAAAGGATGTCTAAAATTAAACGCTAAGGGTGACATCTAGTTATAATTATATACACTTCAGTTTATATACAGCGATACTAGATGGCATCATTTGGTATTAAAAACGAAAATAAATTTGTTTCACTTGGTATAAATATGAAATTGTTAAAAATAGTTAAAATGACATTTTCATTTATAATTTGACTGAATAGCTGATCAATCAATTTACATATATTAGAAGTTTAAAGAACAATATACCTAATAAAATACGCACAACTGTAATAAATAATTGGCGTAAATTATAATAATTATATATCAACTCGACGTACTTGACACAAAGAAACAAGTCACTACGATGGGTTTTTAAAGTGAAACTTTTATTACATCGTCTCAAACTTTTTCGTCTGTGTATTGCATGCATGTCGCGTGATTGTCGGCCGCGGATTAGGGATAAAGTGAAAGGCGCTCGTCAGAGCAGCCAGGGCCAATATGGTGGCGCCTATAGTTCGCAGCAGCTGACCGTGTAGTGTATAGACTATTATTAGTTAAATGTCTATAGTGTGAAAAAAGTTTCACTTTTACCGTAGTTTCATAAAACCACACAATCCTTTTTTATTTATACATGATGTATTCCGTATCTAAGATTATTAAGAAGTATAATTTATTCTGTCCAACACTTCAAACATAAACAAATCCTCATTACCAAAAATAATATTACCATCAACCTGTAAAGAACGTAGGTATTATTTACCTGAATGGAAATACTTCAGAGAGAAGGACCCAAGGTATTCCTAAACCGTTGAAACAGACGAGCAGCATGAACAAGAAGACCGGTAGAGTCTCTTTCTTGGTAGGGAAAGTATCGGGCTCATATGAAAATACTTCAGTATTGAGATTAACACCGGCGTAGATACTAAGAGCTAGGCTGCAGCAAGCGGTTGCTAGGAGTGCCCCTAAAATCAGTTTCCTTTTGCCGAAGGTTTTCACCACCACTGCTGATAGAAAACTCATGACTATGTACATTGCTCCCACTAAAACCTGTAAAGATTCCATAACATCTTAGGATTTAGAAACTAAAATATTAAAATACCTTAATTTATGTGTATCGGCCTGTAGGTGGTAGAGCCACGCTGAAGCTATTATTGAATTATTAAGAATTCAAGTCTATCATGCGCTGTCATCGTTTCAAAATCACTTTAAAATTGAAAATCGTCTATTTGATAAAACTTGAAGAAATTACAAAATTTGGAGTATATTTGCGCAATAGCTTAAACTAGTGATATTCTTAGGAATAAAATAATTTTATAAGGTTTTGTGTGAGAATAATATCACCACGTCTATTTCCATCATAAAGTAGTGGCCGTGCTTATAGTCCTCATCAATATTTTTCGCCACTACGAATATAGCCTAAAATTTGGACTTGCGCATAATACAGTGAAGAGTTTAATGCAAAACAAAGTTAAAATATTAATATCAGAATCTAAAATGGCCATTTATTAATCTATAAACTGTCTCGATAACCTAAAATGTTCTGCACAACTATATTAACATCGGTCAAAGAGATTGGCGAGGACAATACTGTATTCCAGTTCTCAATGTGCTGGCCAATTTAAACCCACCCCAATTCGGTCTTCATAAGTTGTAACCAATTACGACTCACAATAGAACTACGATACTTTTGAAATTGGTTATATATAGTCAGACTGCAAGACGTTGCAGTTTGCAAAAGAATATAGAAACCTTTTCTTTCTAAAATAGAAGTAACAACAGTACACTCACCACTATAGCTTTTGGATCATACTTCATAGCTAAAGCTTTGCAAACATTTACCATATTAGGTCTCATCGGTATAACACCGCTCATTGTGTGGAAAAGAAAATATGCAATAACCAACGTGAAAGGACGCATTGTCTCCTTTACAAAGAACACGGTCTTTAATTTAAAGGTTACTTTCTTGATAAAGTTAGTGTTTTTATGTTTGCATGGGACTAAATTGTTTCCTTCTTTTACACACATAATACACTGATGAATAATCTCATTATATTCAACGAGTTGGTCAAATTCTTCTTTAACATCTTCTGGTTTGACCCATCCTCGGAGGCGGCATAGAGAATGTAACGCTTCTTTTTGTCGACCCTTTGAAAGTAGCCAAATTGGAGTTTCTGGAACCTGAAAAAGTATTATAATAACTAGTATAGTTTTACCGTTATTATTATTATAGGAGCACTGTTGTATACCTTAAACTTACACTCCAGCACTCTGCTTTGTGTAATTCTAAGAAAGACATAAAATATAATCGAATAGTATAACTTATTACGGTTACCGAGGGAGTCGATTACCATCAAGCCTATAAAATACCAACCGTGGGCCATAGGCCTCTTCGTTAAGAAACATAGTCTTCCTATAACATGGGGTCCTTCAAGCGTAACGTGAAGAGACATTTACGCAGGCCGCCATTACAGCGGCGATCGGCGAGGGATAGCGTATCTTTCGGTAGTCCCCATGGTTTTTGGATTGTACTGTGCTCACCATCAGGCACAGTGCAGTCACTTCGCTGTACTACAATAAAAAATAAAAAAAAGGTATGGTCACCACGACCTGTTGGCAAATTCAAACTCCAAAAAATCCACAGTCCAAAATTTTCCCACATGTGGTAGTATTACAAGAACATTTCTTAGGTTCAGGCTTCCACGCGATGTTTTCTTTTACTATAAGCCGATATTGTTACCAAATTAAATTACTAAATGTATGTGAATTTCCCACAGAATGTATAGGTACATACCGGGTTTCGAACCTGTGGATATCTAATTGGCATTAGAAAAGTCAAATCACTCGATCACCATGATCCGTTAAACATGTAATGAATTTCTTAAAATATATGAAATTTGAATGTTTTCTATAAGGAACACTCAAACAACAGCGCGGAGAGGAACCGAATATGATATGGAATTAAATAGAAATATTTTTAAATTATAGTACAACAACGGTTATGATATTACATGGTAGTAAGACTTTTGCAAATGGCTGCTTGGCTAAGCACTACTTGCATATTATAAATCTGTTGCCTAGCGCTTACAGATGTGTTCCCGCAGCTACACTTAAGAACCATTTGCCTAGGTTTAGCGTGTTTGCCATCTTAGGCTTTATTATTTTATTTTATTTTAACTTTATTTTTGGCAATCAATCTTTTAGATTATTACTGCCATTGTCGAGTAGTTAATAGTATTACAAGTTCTTCTTCTATTTTATTTTTGGCAACCAATCTTCTAGTAGACTATTATTGCCATTGTCAAGTGAGTATCGATATTACAAGTTTCTGGATATAATTTCAATGAACTAACAAGATGGTGCCCATCTTGTTAGAACTTTCCATGGAGTTTTTGTGGCATCTCAGAATTCATGGTCCGTGGTATTATTTTCCATTCACTTCACTTATGCACAATAAACAAACTATATTACATAAAACACCACCAATTTTACACAATATAGAGTCAAGTAACGGAAGATCATGAATAAAATATAAAATCCACTACATGGCAGACCAAAATTCCGCCAAAAACTCCTAGGCTTTATTGTTATTTATCATCAGATAAGTGTATGGTCAAATTCTAAAACCCACAAACTGTAAGAGAAAAACTTAAACAAAATTGATTTATTTATGCTATGAATTATAACAATGTTTATCAAACACTGAATATTTAAATAATCCATGTTATCTCGAATATGAAACGTTAATTAAATGAGATGTTTTTAAATATCGCCGTGAGAAACTCAAATACCAAAATAACGTTTTTTTTGCAAAATATTTATATAGCAATCGTAAAAAAAACGCTTAGTTTTACATTCTGAATGATAAAATAATAACCGTCGGAATAGTTTAAAAGTTAATTACAGATAAAAAAAAACTTATTCACGGCAAAAACTTGTTTCAATATCATATACCAATTTGTTAAGCAAAAAATATGACGAGTCTATGATGTAATCTCAGTTTAAATTATGAAATCGTTATTTAATTTTGAAAGTATGTTGTATCCTGTCAAATGTGCTTAGGATATATATTGAATGTTAAAAATTTAATAAAAATGCAACCTGAATGAATAACAGGTACTTAAGCCTCAGTGAACGAATTAGCATACTCATGACATTATTTAAAAAAATCGTAATCGAATGACGTCATATTTCTAGGATCCTGTTAGGTTTTATTTCATTAAGTGCGTATTAAATAAGCATAAGTAATATTAATAAAATATATAATTAACAGCGACCGGCAATTGCTTTTTTCACCCGCTGTAATGACTTCCTTTCCGATCATTGAGCGAAGATACGTCGGTATACAGCCGATAAAATTTATTACCGTTATTTTTGAACGCACATTATTTGTTATACTACCAATGAGTAACGAAAATGTCCATAATATTACTCGCTGTGTTATTAAACCCTAAATTTTTCTTAAAAAATCGTTAATCTACTGATCATTGTTACGGTAAAAATGCGCTCGGTCCTTAAGCTTTCATTATTGCTACGTTCTCTAGTCAAGTACAAAATAATACGTAAATTGTAAGTGTATTTATCTTTTACAGCTTGTTAAAATTCAATAAACCACGAACAAAGTATTGGAACCGTAAAACTAATCTATGAAAGATATAAAATACTCGAAACATAAACTTCGTTATGTGGCTTACAAAAAATCTATTTTATTTTAAACCAGCGGGCCCGGCGGACTTTGTCCCAGCCTGATAATAAAAAAAAACCTTGACAAATTCTATATCTAAACCTTCCTCATGAATCACTCTATCTACTGGTGAAAATCGCATGAAAATCCGTTCAGTAGTTTTTGAGTTCATAGCGAACAGACATACAAACGTGAGAGAGGACTTTGTTTTACCTCCTATAATGTAATATATTAAATATGTCCTATATTTTATGTTATAGATAATTATGCTTGGATTTATGTATTTTTCTTTCATCGGTATTTATAATTTTTACCTGTTTTCTTAAGAAATAATTTGAACACTGACTCACTTAATCATTTTTAAGTGTGAATTAGACAATATAATATATTCACACATTAGGGACAGCATATTTATCAGCATATAAATTAGTAGATTAACTTCCTAGGGTTGACTTAATTTATTCGTTTGAATCAATGAACTACAGATTTATTCGATTTCTTTTCTGCTAATCTAAATACTTGTAATCTATATGTATACTAATATATAAAGCCGGAGAGTTTGTTTGTTTGTTTCGTTAAACACATTAATCTCAGGAACTAGTGGTCTAATTTAAAAAAATCTTTCAGAGTTAGATAGCTAATTTATTGAGGAAGGCTATATCGTCACGCTAAGACTAATAGGAACGGAGCACCAATGAAGAAATATTCCAAATCGGTGTTTTTTTCCCTTTGAGAGCTTCCGCTGCATGTTCATTAGCCCAAAGTAGATATTACACGCGGACGAGTTCGTGAGCTGAAGCTGATACAAAATATATGTCGTATTCGAAATAGTAACTCACTGTTTATCTGGAGAAGAAAAGGTGCATATATAATTTTGAATCTATTATGGCTCAAAGGTCTGATTGTTCACACACGTGTCTTCGAATCTTTACAAATAAGCCGGCGCTCTCAGGAAGGAACAGCGGGATGAAACTACAGCATATTGGTACAGCTTTTTTTATGTCTACTTGGCTAGCTACCACTCACAGGTTGAAAATCTGTCGCAATGCATCTATATGTGTGTTCTGGCAGTTGTACTTGAGAGACAATCCTCTAAGTTTTGTGTGATTTCCAGCTTAGATCAGATCGTCATTTTACATCAGGTTCAATTGTGATTAAATGGTATAACCTATAATGTATCATGACATAATATAAAACAAAGTCCTTTGCCACGTCTGTCTCTCTATGCGCGATAAACTCAAAAACTACCGAACGGATTTTCATGCCGTTTTCAGCAGTAGATAGAGTGATTCATGAGGAAGGTTTGTCAAGGTTTTTTTATTATCAGGTTGGGAGAGCGTCCGCCAGGCCCGCTAGTACAAATATAATAATAGGATATTGTAATTGTTAAAAACATCTATATAACTTTAAGATGTAAAGTGAATCACAATCTGAGTGCATTTGAGTGCTGGGCTACGAAAGAAACGGATGAGAGAAAACTACATGTGGCAGAGATGCGAATGTTGCGATGTGTGGTGTAACTAGAATAGATAAGATTAAGAACGAGTATATCAGAGGAAATTTGAAAATAGCACCAGTGACAGAGAAGTTGATAAGTAATAGGTTAGCAAAGTATGGGCATGTTATGAGGAGTGTTGAAAACCATGTAACTAGAAAAGTTTTGAGTATAATGGTGGATGGATATATAGGAGTAGAGGAAGATCGAAAATGGTATGGATGGACTGTGTAATAAATGATATGTGTATAAAAGGTGTGAATACTGAGATGACATCTGATAGACGAGCGTGGAAAAGGGAAAACATGTTGTGCCGACCCTACTTAGGTCGGATAAGGGTAAGAAGATGATGTTGAGTTGATTAGAAATAAGTGGAAATACTTACAAAAAGAACCAAAAACATGGTAGCCAGTGGTACAGTAAGGGAGACTAGAGCTGCGTGTCGCCACGGCAGAACTGTGCCCAGTAGATAAGCTATGAACATCCCTGTCGACGTAAATCCATTGGTCAGTGTTGTCAAGATACCTCTTATCGACGGATCACTGTAATTTTATTACAATTTTTTTTAAGAAAATACTTCATTACATAGTATAAAACAAAGTCCCCTACCGCGTCTGTCTGTCTGTCTGTTCGCGATAAACTCAAAAACTACCCAACGGATTTTTATGCGGTTTGATGAGGAACGTTTTGGTATATAATTTGTCAAGGATTTTTTCATAATCAGGGCGGGACAAAGTTTGCCGGGCCCGCTAGTTAAAATATAAAGTACTTAGTAGGCAGAGAGCTCAACACTAACGTATGTTGAATTCGTTCAACAAATCAGGATCTAAAGCAGTGCATCTTGATTTGTGATATATTATTCTTTTGTTTTTCACTAGCTTGTACCCGCCACTTCATTCTCATCGAAGTAGTTTTGTATTTGCTTGTGAATTAGGTGTTTTATATTAATACATTGTTTGTAAAAAAAAATGTATTATATAAATTACCCACATTCTTCTTACTAACTTTACCTTATTATGTTAAATATTATGGCTTGTTGTTTAACCCCTAATAGAAAATTTAATTATACTTTTATAACCTACATAATACTCTGCAAAAGATGGAAAGTCCTTTATCTGCCGGTAAAAAAAGCCACGTCAAAATCTAATCCAATCCAAATTCCAAGTGAATCAAAATAAAAAATTCATATGAATAACTTATACCAAAAAAAGTTATATAACACAATACCTATTCTGTCTCAATTAAAAGAGAGAATTATAAAATAAATAACTATAAATATTCTAGATCACTAAATTTTGACTACGGACTTCAGAAAATAATACCAGGATCTCATTATTTTCTCATTAATTCGATACTCTTAACTATTAGAAGTACTTTGCGGTGATGAATTCTTGTTTTGAAAATATCAAAACATGCCAATGTTACTTAATTTTTTAAGTTATTCGAAAAATAATAAAGGTATAGAAACAGTCGTAAATACTAAAAAAGTAATATCATTAAATTAATCAGTAAATAGCTTAGATTAACAGTAAAAAAATACTCCAACATTTTTTCTATATTCTTAATGACTTTTATTATGCCAAATAATAGCTTAACGTGTTTCTATTAATCTAACTTGTAAAGCTAGTTCTGGAGTTTTTGGCGGGATTTTGGTCTCTCATGTAGTGGATTTTATATTTTATTCATAATCTTGTGTTACTTGACTCTATATTGTGCAAAATTGGCGGTGTTTTATGTGATATAGTTTGTTTATTGTGCATAAGTGAAGTGAATGGAAAATAGTACCATGGAACATGAATTCTGAGATGCCACAAATACTCCATGGAAAGTTGTAACAAGGGAGCCACCATCTTGTTAGTTCATTGAAATTATATGAAGAAACTTGTAATATCGTTACTCACTTGACAATGGCAGTAATAGTCTACTAGAAGACTGGTTGCCAAAAATGGAATATAAGAAGAACTTGTAATACTATTAACTACTCGACAATGGCAGTAATAATCTAAAAGATTGGTTGTCAAAAATAAAGTTAAAAAAAAGCTAGTTCTGTCAAATACAATCACAAGAAGTACTTATATCAAACCTTTAAGATATTTATAGTGACTTCCTGATTAATTTATTGGCGATAACGATTCATCCGATCCTATAATTAAATCTATAATGTGAAAATTATTCAGAATACATTTTTGTTTTTAGTTTATTTATGAAGTAGATATTATATAATACTATAAAATATACAAACATAACGACTGGATCTGATTTTAATTTGTCTTCTTTATATGCAATAAAATGAAACCGGTTATATTAATCTGTCATAATTTTACCAAAGTATGTTTTCAAATTCCTTATTATGTTATATATCCGAAAAAACCCAATTGACTAAATATCACAAGGAAGGTTTTGTAACAAATAAAGCAACAAACTCTTCGACTAAAACACACACATATTGAAACTTTACGGCTCCAAAGATTACAAACAAATAAACAGGTGAAAGTGGAAGGTTCTTATTATTTTTTTCTCTTTTCGAACTGAAATAGTTCAGAAAAATTATCCGACACAAAATACGTATAAGAGTTATTGATATACTTTTGGTACACATATATATTTCAATAACTCATATAAGTATGAATATGTAGCTTAGCTTAGGTTAGCTCAGTTAGGTCGTGAAATTCATGAACTAGGCAACAGCCCAAGCCGAGGTGTGGCGTGCATCCTTGAGCTAGTTGTCAAAATAAAATCGGCTGAGTGCGTTAAGCGCTCGCTTTAGTAATCCGGTGAAGCTGTTAAGACCTTGCTAGGTCAATAGCGTAGTAAGTTCGAGAAAAAAAAAAAAAATAATAAACAAGTTCCAAACGTATTGCGTCTTTACATTTAATTTCAAAGAGTTATCGGTGTCTTTAATGAAATTTTGATTGCGTTCTAGAGATTTCCACCCTACGTTTCGTTAGATATATAAGCGCGCTACGGTGTAACCTAAAACACTTATATCCAAAACATCGAAGCGAATTTGCTACGTGGTAGAGCCATGCTGAAGCTATTACTGGTTTCGACTGGTCGGCTCGCCCGGAGTATTACCACCCGACCCACGGAACACCGACGTGAAGTAACAGTGCTCGCATTGTTGCGTTTCGTTCGGTCAGTGAGAGCGCCGGAGGCCCACCTCCCCTCCTCCTCTCATCTATCCCCTCTCCTCACCCCCTCCCACATTCCGTTCCCCCAAACACAGGCTGGCAATGCACTTGCGACTCCCCTGGTGTTGCAAGTATCTATGGACGGCGGTGATCACTTACCATCAGTGACCCGCCTGTTCGTTCGCCTCCTATGATATAAAAAAAAACAAGGAGAAGCAAAGGGAAGAAATTTACAAAATAACTACAGTGACCGAATAGTATATAGTGCTAGCTTTTGGCTTGGCTTCATTAGTGTTAATACGGGTTTCCTAGATAAAAAAAAACCTTTCTATAAAAACTTTCGTACTGCCTACTTGAAATTACCTCCTACAATCTAACAAACTGTATCTCTTTATAATATTAGTATAGATACCTATAGACTACAGGTACGACTACAGAGTAACTGTAGGATCGTTCACTCTATGTTAATGTGATTATCCATTTGTGTATTTGAGTGTACTAACTAATATTTTATTTTTTACTTAAAAACGAAGCTTGATTAATTACGTATGTATCAAAAGTCGGTTTATTTGTTATGCTTTCACGCCTAAACCACTCGAACGGTAATTTTCAAATTTTGCACGAACGTTGTTAGAGGTACTAAAAAGAACATGGGATACATTTTATCCAGAAAAATGTACTGTTCTCAAGGGATCGATGAAGTCTATATTAACCCGAACGTAGCCGCGAGCAAACACTAGTATGTATAAAAAGTATAAATAATTGTATTATATAAAAAAAACTACTTATGCTAACCTTACTTCTCCGACATAAGTTACGGACGGTGCTTCCATAATGCCGGTACCAATGCCGAGTAACGCATTGGCGATGAAAAGCGACGGTACATCCCAGGCATAGTGCATCAACAACCACGCAATCAGATGCGGTATGTTCACTAAGAACAAAGCCTTCTTCCGTCCGAAATAGTCCAAAAGAGGTCCCGAAAATATACTGCCGAATGGTTGACAAAGGAATGCCATGCTCCCTGTAAATTGTTGTAAAAATCATTGTAACATAAAAGACTCTACGTATATTAAAGTAAGTATAATAAATCACATCATACAGCTAGTTACTTCGTTTCTGTCAATAAGTATGAATATCTATCAGTAATTATTAATTAAAATTTAAGAATTGTTTTTAATATCTGAAAAATAATAATGTCGACTAATTATCGTAGAATATCCATTGATATTATAACTAAAGACACATTACCTAAATGATATTTTGACAAAACAAATGGAACGATAACGCACACATTCATTCATTCATTCGACTCGTGAACTTTGTTGGTGTTGGACGTGTGCTGCTTCAGATTTGGTTTCTCTCCATATTACTAGTTACAGTTTTGTCTGATTGGGTCTTGCCATTTTATCGACCCCTCTCGTTTCTTCCTGTGTAATTTATACGTGTTGCTCCACCTTG
>AP028430.1:7605175-7654175 GCA_036509395.1 Antheraea yamamai
AGTATTCGTCTGAGAATATTGTCAAAAATTTCCTTTTTTCTTTTTTAATCTTCAAATACATGCAATGCACACTGTTTGATAAATTTTGTAATGTTATATGAAAATAAATTTTATTTCTAGAGTAAGCTCGAAGTTTTCTTTCATTCGTATTACCAGAAACTCGAAGCGTGTTGCTCAAACCGCGATTGTCTGCTGTTATCGGGAGCTTAACAATCTGCGAGCCGCGACTGTCATTTGTCAATCAACAGGGAAACACCCTATAACTAGTTTTTACGATTTGTTTTTTGGTTTATGTTAAAATCTAAAAATTATTTATATTGAATTTTTGGCGGAGCCTTCGAGCTTGAAGACAAATTTTAAATGGTTCCGCTTTGAATGCCTGAAGTGCAAAGGGTTATTATGCACCACTATTAACACACACACCTGGGACGCAGTTGACCTGTAGCTGTGACACGAGTAGCGAGGGTATGGAGGTCTTGCGCGGGGGTTATATTGACGTCAATACCGAGGAAGTCGTAAACAGAGGTGAAACCGAAAATGGCCTTGCCTTTCTTAGATAATAGAACATAGAGAAAAGATAAAAGATTCGATGGTATTATCATCCCCCTCCGGTGCCACTACATCGCGTCCGGGAAGCGAGACTACAACGCGACTGGAGCATTTACACAGTGCCACCATATTAAAAGAAATATATACATATGATAGAAATAATTATATAGAATTGATATACTACTTGAGTGACATTAATTGCATCGTTATTATTATTTTTGTGTTACTTAAATTATTTTGAGAGATTATGAATAAATGGGGATTGTTTTGACTTCCATAGTTCGGTCTAGGAAAGGTAAGATGTCGGTGATCTACACACTTTTATGTAGAAAATATGCGAAGGCGAAGCCCTGCCCGAATAAATAGTCACAGTACCTACGAAGTGTTGATTGGTTTCTCTGACCCACTATACTTTCCGTAACTAGTTTTTGCCCGTGGCTTCGCTCTAGGGTTAATGCAGATTTAATCTATCCCTCGGGAATAGTACATACTCTTCTGAATGGCAGGTACCCTATGTCTTTTCCTGTACCACAGGTAACAAAAAAATCTATAACCGATGTAACATTTTATGACGATCGATTAAGTATTTAAGGCGTGAAAGGCGTTAATAAATAAACAGAATTACATTCGCATTTTTTTATATCATAGCAACACCAGGGGGAATCGCAAGTGCGTTGCCAACCTGTCTTGGGGGAGAAGGGGCGAAAGGCATAGAACTATGAAACCGCTTCCATTTACAAACGCGCAGGTTTGTTACTCTATGGGAGAAAGGGAAGGGGGAAAGGGGAGACAAGGTGGGCCTCCGGCGCTCTTACTGACGAACGAAACGCAACAATGCAAGCACTGTTACTTCACGTCGGTTTTCTGTGAGAGCGTCGTACTACCCCGGGTGAGCCGGCCCAATCATGCTGAAACCATTAATAGCCTCAGCGTAGCTCTACCACCTACCAAAACCATAATAATTTATGAATATGGATTTATGAATGAATAATTTATACTATGTATTAGTAAGGACGATCTTATCGTACTAATCATTATGTGAATCATAGTAAAGTCTGGAAGTGACTACCTCTCTATACATTGACCGCAAATATATGACTGTAAATTACACTTGTACATTTAAGGAAAATTATAATGAAACATGGAATAACGTTTGGTAAAAACCAGTAGAGTTCCTTGCCGGTTTTTCTGGATGACTGGTTTTTTAAACGGGTGATATTAACATTCGTAAGTGGCTAGATTGAATGTAGATTGCTATTTTTTGACATTTCATTTACATACTGTGATTGTTTGTACAAATCGTATGCATCTACGATTGTCAATTAAACGTTATCGTACGTTTCTTATCGGATATCATATCGTTTGAATAAATAAATTCATTGTATTTAATATATAAATATTATTTATTAATTGATACCTGCGACTTTATCTGCCACATTTATTACCCTAACAATATATTTTATGACCAGAGAGAAAAACAAATGCAACAAATCGCTCGGGGAGTTTTTGGCGGGATATTGGAATGGCATGTAGTGGGTCTTTATATTTTATCTATAATCTTGTGTTATTTGGCTCTATATTGTGTAATGTTGGTGGTGCTTTACGTAATATAGTTTGAAATTTTGCACAAGTGAACTGGATCGGAAAGAATACCACGGAGCATGGATTCTGACTTGCCACAAAAACTCCCAGGAAAGTTTCTAACAAGATGGCCACCATCTTGTTAGTTCATTGAAATTATACCAAGAAATTTGTAATATCGATACTCACTTGACAATGGCAGTAATAGTCTACTAGAAGACTGGTTGCCAAAAATAAAATAGAAGAAGAACTTGTAATACCATTAACTAGTCGACAATGGCAGTAATAATCTAAAAGATTGGTTGCCAAAAATAAAGTTAAAAAAAAGGAAAAATAAGTCAGTCGTAAGGACTGCCGACGGAACCGAATCTTCAACTCTGTTTTCAATTTTTAATTGAATTATAGTGTGAATTATTTAAATTTCATAATTTTTTAATTGAAATTCTTATCATTAGTATGGTTTTCACATCTATTGGTACTCCGAATAATAATTACAGTCAAAATCTGTTATAACGACATCGACGGGACTGCTCATATTTAGACGTAAAAACCGATAGTCGTAACAACCGGTGATGTTTAATGTGTATCGTGCAAGTACAAACAAATCGATAGGGAATTATTGGACAAATATATTTATTCAACTATGTACATTTTGTTTATTACACATAAGTACAATGCATATTATTTTTCTGTGAGCATAAAATCTGTAATGTTGGTCTGTTTGGAACACTACTGTTGTGCATAGATATTTTGTAATTCACGTTGGATTTTAATTAACGTATCGTCATAATTTTCATTTATTATTAACTATAATTCATAATTTGTTTTTCATAATGTGTTTTGTTAATTCATAATTATTAATTCATAATTTGTTTGCTTTTTCTTTGCGACATTTTGAAGGTTTTACGAATAACTCCACAAAGTTTTGGTGCGTCTTGTGTATAGATAAGTAACAAACTAACTGAAGAGATATGAAGAAGCGGACTTTGATTCTACTGCATGCACGTGTTTTGTTTCTGAGAATTAGAAAAGACCCTACACTAAACTAAATCCTATTGTTTTCTTTCCTGATTTTAATAGCCATTGAAGACAAATGTGGATACCTATTCGAATTGTTTACAATACAGCTTAGCCGGTCGTTCTAACAGATCTAATTCTCCGAAATATTAGTTAAATGTGGTCGTTTTATGAGGTATGTCGTTATTAGCAATGTCGTATAAAGCAATGTTTTTAATAAGGCGGTCATATAGCATTCAGCCGGGACCTTTGTTCTAGGTTATTATAACCGGCATGTTGTTCTAAACGATGTCGCAGTAAGCGGTTTTGACTGTATATACATCAATTATATACAGTTTATATAATTGATATACGATAGGGTGCACAATCTCAATATAAAATGTCAATATTAGATGTACACAGGCTTTTATACTACGCGTCGCTAGTCTGACGCAAGTCATGACGCGAAATTATAAATGTATCTCTTGCCAAATATACCGCTCAACGCGCCTAAAGACGTTTTAACCTCAAAAACACATTGCTAAAAAGTAGTCCTTGTAGTAATCTTAAAAGTTATCAACTTTATATTTATCACATAAAGATATCATCATATTATATATCTTTAAATACGGAGCGAGTTTCTAAGAAGTATACTTAAAAAAAAAGATCAACATTTATCAAATAGTTTTTAACTGACACACACACATTGGCGTAACCTCTTTCGTTTGATTTATAGATTAACCACCATCTACAATTTTGTACGAATTAATTAAAATATAAAAATTGAGGCCATTAAACCATAATATATAACTAACACCATCAGTGTGAATATACCTCATTATCAGTGAATTTCTTAATCGAAACAATAGTTCTAAGCAATCCATCCCACAAAGTCACATATTTTACTTCTTTTGTATAAACAATGGAGACATATCTAAAGCACTTATCCAGTTATCTTATCAATAATTAGCATTAACAGGAAAATGAATAACTGAACAATATCGTTATGTACTTGCATTATACTGATATTAAGTTTTACCCGCGACTTCGCTTTTCGTTCTCTTTTGCGTATATATTTTCTTTGCTTTCCATTAATTTGATTAAAGTTAGTACGACAATGAACGCTAAACAGTATTTAACCGTATTGATCAGTGATCTAAAAAAATGTTTTTGAACACAAGTTCGTCTGGTCATTTAAAGATTTCTTACAGAAAGACAGAAGCTATCATATGTCTTATTTTGTAATTCTGATACAAATTGTCATGATGATTGGTTGAGCAGTTAAACCGTGTAATCGTAACAAACAAACTCGCTTTTACATATATAATACTAGATTCTGCCCGCGACTTCGTCCGCGTGGAATAGATACTTCGGGCTAACGCTAAAAAAACGATTTTGAAACATTCCCCATTGGTTCTCCGCTCCTATCGTGTGATGATAGCATCTTGGCGTGATGACAGTGTGAGCTATAGTCTTCCTCGATAAATGAAATATCTAACATTGAAAGCATTTTTCAAATCGGACCAGAGTAGTTCCTGAGATTAGAGCGTTCAAGCAAACAAACTCTTTAACTTTATAATATTAGTATAAATTAATTACGATTTCATAAAAATTCTGTGGGTATCATTATTCCTCGCTCGCTTTTAATATGTCGATCAAAACGTGTTGCAATGTTTTTTTCTAAAAATCTTACAATCAAATCTTAACTTATATATTTTGTTCTACGAAATTAAATGTAACTAGTGGGCGCCCAGTGGTCGACATTCAACCATAGTTCATTGAATTTTTAAAGTTTGTTAGGTTTTCTTATCAATGGCATCGACTTCAAATATATAATTAGGTAGTTCAAATATCAATATTTTTTATTTAATTCGGTTAATTTAATAATTAAGTTATTTTTCGCCACTTAGTGCCTTATTAGTTTTTCACATCGAAGGCGATTTATTTTTTTTTGGAAAAAAATTTATTTCCCCATTTTTAGTGTTCATAAATATATCTGGTTTGTAATGGGTATAATAAATCGGTTCCAATTTCACGAAAATACGTAGAGACGAAGTGGGTGAAAATAAAATAAACGATATTTAACCCTCTTAGGGGTTGAATATTTTCTTCAAATTTATATGAGACCACCGCTGAATATAACTAATTCAAATAAAAAAAGAATCATTAAAATCGGTTAATAATTTGCGGAGATGTCGATTAACATACATAAAAAAAAATACATACAACCGAACGTAGTAACCTCCTCCTTTTTCGAAGTCGGTTAAAAAATACATACAGTCGAGCATAGCAACCTCCTTCGCAACCTTTTTTGAAGTCCGTTATTGACGGATGTCATAATGTTTTTTTTATTTACATGTGTGTATATGTTGTGTAAAATTGAAGCAGTAGTGTGAGTAATGCATATTTTAATTAATTTAATGTACTTCTAATGCATTTTATATAAAAAATAGCTTTCTGCACTTCTCCTCCATATAAACTTTAACTATGCCAAATTTCACGTTCATCCATTCACGCAATTCTTTTAAAAAGGGATACAAAGTTTTGACTTCACGTATTAATATATATGATAAATATAAATTGCAATATTAATTTATAGGTCACGGATTGACGCTTCTGGCCGATAAATATTCCTATATCCCGTAAGGCGCAATTTATTGCGTATTTTGTTCAGAAAAGTTTATTCAATCTGTTACTTGTCTCTGTTTAAATTAAGCTCAATTTGCACTAGTTTAAATAAAATTGAGTGATTCTGATAAATATGTAGGAGCGTTGATTTGAATAATAAAATAATAAACATTTATGCGTTACAATAATATTATGGGCAATAAATTGAAGTTGAAAAAAACATTTAAAATTGTGAATAATAAGGATAAATCAGAGATAAAAATATGTTTAAAAAGATAGTATTTTTACGGTATAACTATTTTAAAAACAACAGAGTAAATATAATTATGAAACGTATTCAATAAATCGACCATGATGTATTGACGATTTCTAATGCCAAGAAAATTGTGTTTTTCTAACTAAATTGTGGTACCTAATATATTGTATGTCGGCGAAAACGCCCGTTCGGCTTTTAAAAGGTATGTGTACCGAAATAAATATTTAGCCCTACACTTTAATACGAGGTAACCATATAAAAAGCGTAGTGAAACAGAAGCGGCTGGCTATCCAATACTGTGTACCAACAAAGAACCAACAGATTGCCCCTACATTTTGTTGCAGATAATTATAATCTGATCAGATAATTATAATGCTGAAGCTATTACTGCTTCCAGCATGAATTGGTCGGCTCGCCAGGGTAGCACCACCTGACCCACAGAAACACCGACGTGAAGTCACAGTGCTTGCATTGTTGCGTTTCGTTCGGTTAGTGAGAGCGCCGGAGGCCCACCTCCCCTTCCCTCCCTCCCCCTCCCCCCAAACACGGGCCAACAACGCACTTGCGACTCCCCTGGTGTTGCTAGTGTCTATGGACAGCGGTGATCACTTAACATCAGGGGACCCACGAGTTCGTTAGCTTCCTATGAAATAATTTTTTTTTTTATCGAATAAGCTAGTTTTGAATTATGTATCTACATTGTGTAAATTTTTTATATTATTTTTAGTTTTATTGCTATTGAGTATATCAACAGTGCAATGCACGTATCCCACGTATTCCCAATCCCAGATTGCCCACGTCTTTATCCACGTGGAATAGTTATCGTTAACGCAGCGGAAGCTCTCTAAAGGAAAAAAAAAACGATTTTTAAAGATTCTTAATTGGTACTCTGCTCCTATTTGTCTTATCGTGATATATAACCTTATAGCCTTCCTCGACAAATGAGCTAACTAACACTGACAGATTTTTCAAATCGGACCAGTAGTTCCTGAGATTAGGGCGTTCAAGCAAACAAACTCTTCAGCTTTATAATATTAGTATAGACATATAAATAATTACAAGTATTGCTTTTTATATCTGATATACAGTACATTCATGTACACATATGCTGAAAATGTTTTATTTTTCCCTTATTTTTTGAAATTGGTTAGTTTAGTTTAACGCAGTTGACAAATACAAAATATGTCTTTAAGTGCGAAAGATATACATACATATGTGTATTTCACTAGTTCTTATAGGTATGAATAACTTAAGTTTAGCTTAGAAAGATTCGTGATGTTATGTATAAAAAATGCGACTGTCAATATAATCTATACATATAATAAGAATATAAATTTGAGGTGTCTGTACTTTTTAGATTTTTGTGAAAAAAATTGTTGCAACTGTGTCTTGGAATATATTCCTTTCTCTGTGATGGTCGGTAATCGCAAAGGACGCCCTTGGTACAATCGTGAGTGCGCCGATGCTGTTAGTAAAGAGCAAGCCGCGTATCGCGAATGGATCAAGGGACGCGCAAATAAGGATCCTAATACCAGCTTCCTCAAATCAGCCTATAACTCTGTCACCAAAGCCTGTAAGAGGGCATACATTAGAGCGGCTGCCCAGCGCGTTGCACGCTTAGTTCAAGAACTCGTAAGTCATCCGACGAATAGTCGAGTCTACTGGAGTCTGGCCAAAGCTGTGCAAGCCAATTTTTGTCATCCAACGATGCCGCCGTTGAGGTGCTCTGATGGGGCACTGGCCTACAAACCGCAGGAGAAAGCTACATTATTAGCTAATCTCTTTGCGGCTAATTCTCGGCTCGACGACCGAAACGCGTAACCGCCCACTATTCCTTGCTGCGGTGTCATTATGTCTGAATTAAAATTCAGGCAGCGTGATATTCTTAAACAACTGCGAGCGCTCGATGTCCGGAAGGCTAGTGGTCCGGACGGTATCCCAGCGGTTGTACTTAAAAATGTGCAGCCTAGTTCGCTTCAGTACTTACGCGCCTATACCGCCTGTCTTATCTTTCTAGTGTTGTGCCTTGGGCTTGGAGGGAGGCCAGCGTGCAACCGATTCCCAAGAAGGGGATCGGTCTGATCCCAATAACTATCGACCAATTACCGTAACCTCAGTGCTGTGCAAGATAATGGAGCGAATCATCAACACCTAGCTTGTCCGCTATCTCGAGGATCACTCGTTGATTAATGATCGGCAATATGGCTGCCGCCAAAACCGATCAACGGGTGATCTTCTGGCCTACGCACTACAACGCTGGAAGGAGGCAGTCTCAAGTCTCGACGTTGCCAAAGCCTTCGATAGGGTCTGGCACCGTGGTCTTCTGTCCAAGCTTCCGGCATACGGTCTCCCCGACAATTTATGCAAATGGATCTCTGGCTTTCTACATGAGGGCAGTGTCCTTATCGATGAATGTGATAAGCAGCTCATGTCAGTAAATGCTGGAGTTCCTTATGGCTCTGTACTTTCACCTACTCTGTTTCTTCTGCATATCAATGATATGTTACCTTTAGGCCATATTCATTCTTATGCAGATGATAGCACCATCCGTGGGTGCTATTACAGCAAGCCTTCTTGCAGTCGGGGAGAAACAGAAAAGAGACGGCAGGAACTTGTGAATGAACTCGACCGGTCCTTGCATCTCATATCAACATGGAGAGCAAACAATATGGTCGAGTTTAATGCTAACAAAACACATGTGTGCTCGTTTACCTGCAAAACATCTCCATTTACCCCTCTTCCTACTCTCCAGAACGTCTCGCTCGCAATGCGAGACAGCCTCAATATCTTTGCCTCAAAGTGACCGTCACTTTGCTGTGCTACGATAAAAAAAAACATATCAATCATTTTTAGAAATGTCTGTCTATTTGTTTGAACATGCACCACTGTTAAAGTACTGCGTTCACAAAAAAATCTCACCAAGAAAATCATAAAGCATATCTTTGAGGAATATTTAATCTATGTTTAATTAAAATCGGTTCAGTCTATCAAAAGTTATTGTAGTTTCAATGACGACGCGACTAAAGTAAGAGAGAAAAGTAAATAAGTAAATGGACTTAATATATTCAGATGACTTTATTAGTCACTGTTTTTTATATTAGGTTCCACGCGGACGGAGACGCGAGCACAGCTAGTCGTGTAATATAATACTACTGATCATTGAAGTAATCGATCTCGTGACCTTTAATAATATACCGCAGAGCCTGACCGGAACAAATGCATTTACTTCAGAACAATGCACATTACTTAGATTTTATTGTATATAGTAAATACCAACACAAGGTTTTAATTGCATTAGTTCGCACTCGTGTATATACAAAAAGCATTGTTTATACTTCCGACAGACATACTTTATTATTACAGCTTGATAACGAAAACTACAGCGTGTCTTTGTTTACATTAGCAAAAATCTAATCAACAATTCCCATACATCCCAACTTACTAGCTAATATTAAATGCGAATGTAAGTTTGTTTGTATATTACACTTTCAAGTTATATTTATTCAAAAATTATTCATGAAATGTTGCATTTAGTTAGGAATATTTAAAAGGTTATAGTGTAACGTCGAACACGCCAACTTTACCGGATTAAAAAGAAATGTTTTTCTCTATCATTTTTCTATTTAAATTTTTTTTTTATCATAAGAGGCAAACGAACAGGTGGGTCACCTGATGTTAAGTTATCGCCACCGTCCAAAGACACTTGCAACACCAGTGGAGTCGCAAGTGCGTTGCCAGCCTGTGTTGAGGAGGGGAGGAAAGTGAGAGGGAGGGAAGGTGGGCCTCCGGCGCTCTCACTGACCGAACGAAATGCAACAATACAAGCACTGTTACTTCACGTCGGTTTTCTGTGAGAGGGTAGTCCTACCCCGATCGATCCATTCACGCTGAAACTAATAATAGCTTCAGCGTGGCTCTACCACTTACATATGCGATTTTTTAGACATATAACCACGTGTTTATATGTACATTTTTGGAGTGATTTTGGTGGCGGGTAATTTTATCTGAACTTTTCGCCAAAATTTGCTGTTCCTCTTTTTGAATGAAATATAAATCCCACGAAGATGAACTAAGGATTTTTACATATTTTTAAGCAAATTAAGTTTTCCATTACATATAGAAAGATATACAAGGAAACGTAATTTTTAAGTTCTTCCTCAGACATCTAAACATTATCCAGCGGCTTCCAAAGCACCAACTGTGTTATAAATTGGGTCTCACGCTGATTTTATTTCGGTTTTTTAGTTTTTTGGGTTATTTTATATGTATCAAACTATATTTCCTAAATGATAATATATATAGATAGAAATGAAGAGGTATTTAAGATAAAGTTGTGAATAATAAATACAGGCATAAACAGACCATTTGTGAATTCTATCATCTACTACCATTTAAGCTTTTATACTCTGTCACTGTTACAATTTATTTTTGAAGCAGCTGTTTAAAAGTAATATTAAAATAATAGAAATTTTCTTAATCGATTCTGCTTACAATTATTTTTGATCAGTCTTATGATCGATTATACTGAATAACAATTAGTTATCTCTTTGGTCTTTATTCTGTAAAATTGTATACACTATAACCGTCCCGTAACTGTATAGATTATTGTACCAGTGAAATAATCATAAAAATCAGGTACATAAAGAAATATACTAGAAATCAAATCAATATATTTTTTTTGAAGTCAGTTCGAAGCGGTGTTTATCGCTTCTAATATATTAAAGCATTGTAATTATAATATTACTGGCGGACGGACGTTGTCCTGTCCTGAGAATAAAAAAAACTTTGACAAATTATAAACCTAAACTGTATGAAAATCCGTTCAGTACTTTTTGAGTTTTCGCGAACAGACAGACAGACAGACGCGGGGACTTTGTTTTATAAGATGTAATGATTAGCATGCCCGGCGGACGTTTTCCTGCCTTGATAATAAAAAAAAACTTTTAAAAGTCAACCGCAGCGCCACCTAGCGGGTCCTATCACCATCTTCCCGGGAATCTAAACCATTCTTAAATTCACCTATACACACATAAAAAATTTCATCAAAATCTGTCTCGCCGTTCAGGAGGAGTTAGTTCATACACACGGACAGAAGAGTTATATATTTTTGATATATATAAAGGTTATATTTTTATTGCTCCCATTATATTTTATATAGTTAAATTGCTTATTCAAATATGCCCATTTATTGCAAGACGATTTAAAAAGTTTTTGTTACATATAGCCAATGAACTGGTTTGATTGAACGGAATTGATTGATATTATTTCACCGGAGCAGCTCAACTAAAAATAAGAACGTCTGTATTTGATTTTATTTATTCTTACGTAATTTTTTCCCGTTATTAATTTAGATATTTAAAGTTATGTAATTGTTTCTCTTTTCTTATGAGTATAAAAATGTTATAGTCCGCGCCAGACTTTTTGGCCGCTCTGAATATAGCCGTGAGTATGGGCTTGCGCATAATATCATTAATATTTGAATACAAAACAAAGTAAAAGTAGTATTATTGGAATCTAAATTGGCATTTATTTATCCTTAAGTTGTCTCGATGTTATGCATATAATAAAATATCTGTTATTACGTAAATTTGTGATCTACGCAGCTATATTCAGGGCGGCCATAACATTTGACGCGGACTATAGTTACTTGTATCTTCGCGTAACACCGGTTTATATGGAACGCATTTTATATTTAAGTTTTTCCTTTAGTAAATTATTACAATTTTGTTTTTGTCAACATCATGCTACGTATGAGAAAAATGCACGTAAATGGGTATTATAATAGTAAAGACCTAGCTTTTGGCAACGGCTTCACTCGCGGTAATATATATTTGAAACAATACCTTTTTCCAATTGTAAAGTATCCTTCTTTTTCATTTTATAATTAGCATCGTCTTGATTATTACTGCCATTGTCGAGTAGGTAATAATATTACAACTATTTTATGATAATTTGAATGTGCTGACAAGGTGGTGGCCCCATTATTAGAACTTTCCAGAACGTTTTCATGGCATCACAGAATTCATCCGTGGAATCCGTGGAATTATTTTCGATATACTTCACTTATACACGTATATCATATTTTTTCACTTATCAAACTGAAATAGTTTAGAAAATTATCCGATACGAAATATATATGGTTCAACAACTCATATATGTATGAATTGTTAGCTTAGCTTAGCTCAGATAGGTCGCGAATTGCATGTATCAGACAAGAGCCCGAGCCGATATGTGCCGTGCACCCTTGAGCGAGTTGTCAAATAAAATCGGCTGAGTGCCTTAAGCGCTCGCCTTAGTAGTCCGGTGATGCTGTCAAGACCTTCCTAGGCTAGAATAGCGTAGTCATTTCGAAAAAAAAACAATACGTTAAAGTAATCCTCCAAACTAAGTAGATACATACATAAAGTTATAATCTGTTGTTAAGTACACGCGACCACGTAAGTTAATAATATACCACGAACTACTATTGTATATGGTATTAGCTGGCCCGTGCCCACTTCGTTGGGCGATAAACATTTATAAAAAACTACTTTTTGTGACTTAAATATAAAAGTCAGCCATATACTGTCTATATCTGTACATATATTGTAGGCATTATCAAGCTCTACAACTTTTCTCTAGAACTCAATTATATGTATATCTCTCATCGTTAAGGCAATGTTCGTAAGATACGTTTTCGTTCGATTGTTTTTTCACCGACATACTTTTCAAATCCGACTACCACAAAAAAGTCTTTTCATTTTTCGAGTTAATATATAGCCTATAACGCTCACAAATAACGTGGCTTTCTAATGGTAAAAGAATTTTCAAAATTGGTTTAGTAGTTCCTGAGATTACACCCTACAACTTCACAAAATCACAAACTTTACCTCTTTATAATATTACTAGCCCCTGCTCGCGACTTCGTCCGCGTAGTAATAGTTACTATACTCTGGGCTAACGCTGACACGCAGCAGAAGCTCTCAAAAAGAAAAAAACATCTTGATTTTGAAACATTTTTCACCTGTGCTCCGCTCCTATTGGCCTTAGCGTGATGATATATAGCCTATAACGATTCTCGATGAATGAGCTATATAACACTGAAAAAATTATTCAAATCGGACCAGTAGTTTCTGAGATTACCCCCTACAACGCCACAACGTCACAAACTCACAAACTTTACCTCTTTATAATATTAGTATAGATAGTAAGTATAGATTATGTTTTGTTTGAATCATATCAGTTTTGTTTCTTAGCACTTATACACGATCATATAAACACGGAAATATATAAAAACATACCTGATAACTTCGTTAACTAATTTTAAAATCATAAATATATTAAATCTTTTTTTACGGTAGACTTATTCTTAATTTAGAAAAAAAAACGAAATATTTAAGGTAAATCCACTGTTAATCTATAATTTAGTGTTTCGACAATAAAGTTAACACTGACACTCCGTTTGTTCCGAGTTTCGCGTATATATTTATACTATGGATATTCTGATTTTTAGACGATCGTCTATCAGTGATGCTACGGTCACACTAACTGCGAATCATACCGGTCATAATTATATGAAAATCGTTCTCTTAACATTTACACGTGGTTACAGTTAAGCTTATTTGCTGTTTTGACTTATACCATAATTAAACTTCAACAATATTCAAAACCATATAATAGTATATTACTTCACACATAAACTCGTATCTTACCATATTTTTATTAACTTGCCGTCATTTATATTCGTTTGAGTATAGTTTTTTAATTATTTTTGAACTATATCCCTAATGTGCTAGAAACTACTTTTGAATGTAGCCTAAGATTAGATGGCAATGCAAACAAATACGAAATAAAAGATGAAGAATATGATATTTTAATATATTATTGGTAGGTAGATGTATACATTTTCTGTTTCAAATATAATCGGATCAAAATAAACTAATTCATCATAATAAACTATTCCATTCACGTAAGAGAGAAAATAAGAATATTTTAACGTTTCTAAAACGAATTAAAATGTGTACAAACTTTATAATATTGTTTTTTTGTGGTCATGAAGATTATTGAAAAAATCTAAACGAAAGCCCGTAAAGTGCAAAACCATGATCGTACCACAAAGAGTCAGTAATTTATATATATACCTTCCTTTGTACTAATCATTTTGAAAGTGCTACCGCAGAATATTAGACTAACTAATATTGTTTTTTTCCTCGATCTGACTACGCTATTGACCTAGCAAGGTCTTAACAGCTTCACCGGACTACGACTAAAATTGTAAATGCAAATTTCAGTTTGTTTGTTTTATTACTTATTTGTTACGCTTTTACGCGTTAATTACTCAACCGATCATTAACGAAATTACAACTAATATACGTTGTTAGGGGCACAGAAAAGGACGTAAGGTGTCTTTCATCCAAACAAAGGACTGTTCCCGTGTTTACTGTCGTTCAATTCTACATTAATTCGAGCGAAGCCGTGGGCAAAAGCTAGTAATTAATAAATGCTAGTTGTCGTTCAATAGAGAATAAATCGATAGTAACTTATATTTTTTAAAGTTTCAAAGTTATTGAGGTTCGTTTCTCTAAGGGTAATTCTACAATCTATACTAACATTATAAAGAGGTAAAGTTTGTGAGTTTGTGACGTTGTGACGTTGTAGGGGGTAATCTGAGGAACTACTGTTCCGATTTGAAAAATTCCTTGAGTGTTATATAGCTCATTTATCGAGGAAGGTTATATATCATCACGCTAAGGCCAATAGGACCAGAGCACCAATGAATAATGTTTCAAAATCAGGGTTTTTTTCCTCTTGAGAGCTTCCGCTGCGTGTTAGCGTTAGCCCAAAGTAACTATTCCACGCGAACGAAGTCGCGAGCAGAGGCTAGTCTTCTATACAATGAAGATATATTTTATTTGAGGTTCAGTCACGTTAAAACTAATGAATGTATAGGCATAGGTCTATAATGATTCGATGCGGAATTTTTCGAAGCTCATGCGGGAATCAGTTAATGTACATAATATATGTTAAATAAGTAAGTAAAATGTACAAAATCAGTTTAGTTTTGTATACCCTACTTACGTTTTTTATAACCCTATTTAGAGGAGAGCCACGCTGAAGCTATTACTGGTTTCAGCATGAATGGGTCGGCCGGGGTAGTACCACCCTCTCGCAGAAATCCGACGTGAAGTAACAGTGCTTGCATTGTTGCGTTTCGTTCGGTCAGTGAGAGCGCCGGATAACCCACCTCTCCTCTCCCTCGTCCCTTCTCCACTCTCCTTCCCCGAAAAACAGGGTGGCAGCGGAATTGTGACTCTTCTGGTGTTGCAAGTGTCTATGGACGGTGGTGATCACTTAACACCAGGTATTGAAAAATTATATTTCTATGAATGTTCCATGTTCCGCTTATCGTCTTTATCTTTTCCATCGTATTTCCGACCAGCGACCCGTCTTAGCTTTGAAATATGATCAATATTTATGTAATCGTATTAATTAATATTAAAAACGGAAGTACTAAACGAATATACTCAAATATTGATATTTAATATGTGATGAATAGATTTTTTTTTCTCGAACTGACTATGCTATTTTCCTGGCAAGGTCTTTACAGCTTCTCCGGACTACAAAGATGATTAGAGTTGCCCTTTTATTTTATACGTTATTACTGTTAATTATACTTTGTGGTAACGAGGTAGAGCATGGAAACGCTTTACTTTATTTAAACTATTAAGTCTATCAAATGGAATCTCTTTTAACTGATAGATTTTAACTAGTAATATGAATAATAGGTGACTACAAAAGTATGATTAATTAAAAAGAATTTCTATAATCTATACTAAAATTATAAAGAGGTAAAGTTTGTGAGTTTGTGACGTTGTAGGGGGTAATCTCAGGAACTACTGGCCCAATTTAAAAAATTGATTTCTATGTTATATAGCTAATTTATCGAGGAAAGTTATAGGCTATATATCATCACGCTATGACCAATAGGAGTGTAGCACTAATGAAGAATGTTTCAAAATCGGGGTTTTTTACTCTTGAGAGATTTCGCTGCGTCTTAGCGTTAGCCCAAAGTAACTATGTCACGCGGACGAATTCGCGGACAGAGAATAGTATTTCTATAATATGAGAATATTGATTCATCGGAGTAGTAAATTAAAATACTATACTTTTTACTTATAGTATCATTGTGTAAAGTTGCATTGATCCCGAGACATTTGATGCCTGGCTTAAAAATACCCACCCAGGTCTCTTGTCACAGACTTATCCTTATATATTTACATGTATATTTTGTACAATTTTATTTCTATGACAATAAATATTTTTCTTTCTTTTTAATATACCTGAAGTACTAGTTACCTATCTGTACCAACGTATAAGTCTTATTTCCACAAATAAAAGGTTTTTTTTTTTCGAACTGATTACGCTATTAACGTAGCAAGGTCTTAACAGCTTCACCGCACTACTGAATAAAAGGTAAATCTACATATATATATATATACTTCCGAGTAATTTTGTCGTTGGTTACCGCTAGCTCGACTTATCTATACTAATATATAAAGCTGAAGAATTTGTTTGTTTGTTTGGTTGAACGCGGTAATCTCAGGAACTATCGGTCCGATTTGTAAAAATCATTCGGTTTTAGATGCCTCATTTATCGAGGAAGGCTTTAGGCTATAGATCATCACACTAAAACAAATAGGAGCCAATAGGAACCAAAAGTCATATATTGGTATGTAATTTGAATTATATTATCTTTTCGATCAATTTGGCGGCCATTTTGTTTTATTTACTGCATTTGCGTCTACATAACTCAGTTTTTTTTTTTTTTTTTTTTCGAACTGACTACGCTATTGACCAAGCAAGGTCTTAACAGCTTCACCGGACTACTAAGGCGAGCGCTTAAGGCACTCAGCCGATTTTATTTTGACAACTAGCTCAAGGATGCGCGGCACACCTCGGCTTTGGCTGTTGCCTGATACATGCAATTCGCGACCTATCTGAGCTAACCTAAGCTAAGCTAACTATTCATACATATATGAGTTGTTGAAACATATATGTGTACCAAGCATACATACCTCAACAACTCATATATATATTTCGTATCGGATAATATTCTAAACTATTTCAGTTTGATAAGGGAAAAAAAAATAAAACCCTTCCACTTGCATGTGTAAGCGTGTATGCGCGCACGTGCGTGGAGGTGATATGTGTAATGTTGTCGCAGTGATGTAAGATTTTGTGTCACTGTATCGCGCGAGCAGCGTACTCAAGGGCTCCACGTCGAGGGATCGGACCTAGGCTTGAGCCGCTGCCGAGGGGGGCCTAGTCTGGTGTGCGGGAGCGAAATTTACCCCCGATAACTCAGTGATTATAGCAACGTATAGGAATAACACAATTATATCGACAATATGGGCATAATATATCTATATAAAAAAAGATTTGACACATACTGTTCGATAATGTATAGCTTAACATTTTCATTACTCTCTTATATAGTGTTAGTGAGCACTGAGGTTGGTATATAGTAGGTTAAAGTTCCAGATATGTTGCTGATGATAAATCCCATCCCATTCGGTATACTATTGATATTCATATATCTAATCTACACGTTACATGTTACAGTAGATGGCGTGCGTGTCGTAGTTACAAATGTTTTTGAAAAAGTATTTCTGTAATGTACACACCTACTTACAATTTTACATTTCTTTGATACATTTAAAAAAAACGCGTGCGGAGCCGCGGGCAACAGCTAGTTTTATAATATATACGTATATGTTTGTATACTATATGTATGTCAACCTTTTTTTTTATTACCTAATAAATTATTCTTAGAAAACTCGTTGAAAAACTCGTCCAAGAACCAATAACAAATGTTTACAACATGTTTATGATAATAATTATGTATATTTTATATATAATGATGGTAAATTTTTCACGCTTAAAATATCATTAAAATATAGTAAAATAACTTCCTCTCACAGTTCTAATATAACCATTTCCTCTTATTTTTTTAATTAAAATAATTTATAGCTTTTCTATATGCTTAAATCATTAAACAAATAATATTTCGTAAGCTTATATTACTTACTTACCTTGAATCGCTAGTCGGTTTGCGTTCGGACATGGAAAATTACTCTTACATATATAAATAAAATTATAGAAGTCTGTCGTTGTGCATGTAGCATTAAAAAAAACTACTGCATAAATTTCGATCATTTTTTTAATTTTACTTCTTAGACAATAATTGGTCTCATTTAAAAAATATGCCACGACAGATTCCTTTAATATATGGTTATCCAAGTTTTAAGAAAATACAATTTACATAAGTATTAGGCGTTCGGTGACCTTTAATAGGCAACAATTGGTCTATGTTTCGTTTCCATTCAATTCCAATATAAATTTTCACTCTATAAGTAAGTGGAGTGTATCTGGCAATAACCTCGGCCGGCGACTATCTGTGTCGTTACATTACAAAATCAACTAAACACAATTTTCTTCGTTCATATAACATACTAGCCCCTGCCCGCGACTTCGTCCGCGTAGTAATAGTTACTACTCTGGGCTAACGCTGACAAGCAGCAAAAGCTCTCAAAAAGAAAAAAACATCTCGATTTTGAAATATTTTTCATCTCTGCTCCGCTCCTATTGACCTTAGCATGATGATATATAGCCTATAACCATTCTTGATGAATGAGCTATATAACACTGAAAGAATTACGGGGGTAGGGTTGCGGGGTGGTAGGGTGTCTGTACCCGACTGGATCGCGACCACCGTACACCAGGTGGAACACCCGCCATAGTGGCACGTTTGGGCGTGTCGCGTTCCGGGATCAGCCGGTGTATATCCAGCAACCAGGGGGGGGGGGGGGAGCTGTCCCTAACTGGGTCGCTTTCAGGCCGGCATGACAGCGGCGACCGGCGATGGATAGTATGTCTTTCGGCGGTCGCCATTGTTTCTGGATTGTACTGTGCTTACCATCAGGCACAGTACAGTCACTTTGCCGAGCTACAATAAAAAAAATTATGCAAATCGGACCAATAGTTCCTGAGATTACCCCCTACAACGCCACAACGTCACAAACTCACAAACTTTACCTCTTTATAATATTAGTATAGATTTAATTTTTTAGAATAAAGTTTAAATGTATCCGTTTATTAGGTTTTTTTAGGATCTTCATATTTTACAAGTATAAAATTTGAATATCTTGAAAAATCACGTAAAATATTAGCTATCTAGCTTATTTTTAAGTGTAACGACTCATGTTGTAGTCCGGTGAAGCTGTAAAGACCTTGCTAGGCCAATAGCGTAGTCAGTTCGAGAAAATGAATACTCATTTTTCTATGCGCGCATTATAGCCGCGCGTTAGCACTTGATCATCGACTACAACAAAACGCTCTGATCCAGGCTGGATATGACCAAGTTTCTCTGCAAATCCTTCAATAGCTCTTTCGGAATCTGGTATAAAAGAGTAAAAAATATTTTTTCAAATGAAACTTCTTATGGAAGAAGAGCTTAGAAATTCTGATCCGCAAACTTTTGTTTTACGAAAGGTGATGAGGGTAAACACTGTGTCGGGTAGAGTGGGAGTAGTGTATCTCTTACCTTTGGGTATAGAAGAACAGTGACATATACGCTCTTCACACATTCTTTTTTAAAGTTTCATTTCTACAGCGTTAAACTACACACAATTTTTCATATTTGGGAGTTCGCACAAACTTGATAATGATCGATAAAAGCAATCAGTATAGAACAACAATTTGATGATGGAGTGGTCGGCGAAATCTCCTTATATCAACGATAGCATACGTTAAATACCTATTGACATAAAACAATAATTCAGAGTCACAGCGGTAAGTTCACATTCTATCAATTTAATTTATTTTAGTACAGCGCCATCTAGTACTTACAAATAAAAAGATTTGGTTACTATTAATTACTTTGACATTCAAGCGTATGCTATTGTTATTAGAGCCATCTACATTCATACGTCATTTATATACGTGAAGTATAGGTTATCTAAACTAGATGTCACTACTATTCCATAAATCGGTCATAAAATGAACATGGTAGCGACTCAATATAGTACAGGAAAAATATATTTTATGAATCACTCTAATCTCACTAGAGGGCAGTTTTTTACAGGTCAAATATTATATTACTATTCTTATTTTTAACCGACTTCAAAATAAAGTAAATTTTCAAAAAAAAGTATTAACCGACTTCAATATCAATCAAAAACCCATAAGGCACTAAAAAGCGGAAAATAAATAGTTTATCAAATTAACCAAATTAAATAAAACATATGAATATGTGTGCTACCTAGAGATGTATTGGAAGTCGGTGCCAACCGAAATTTCAAATTTGTTCCAGGTAGAAATGTATTACAGAGACGCGAGAGTGGACTTAAACTTTGTACCTATGTAGATGATATGATTTTCGGTTCGCACCGACTTCCAATACATCTCTAGGTAGCACACATATTCATATGTTTTACTAGCGGGCCCGGTAGACGTTGTCCCGCCCTGAGTAAAAATAAATCCTTGACAAATTATATACAAAAACGTTCCTCATGAATCACTTTATCCACTGGTGAAAACCGCATGGAAATCCGTTCAGTAGTTTTTGAGTTTATCGCGAACAGACAGACAGACAGACGCGGTAGGGGACTTTATTTTATACTATGTAATGATTTAATTTGGTTAATTTGATAAACTATTTATTTTCCGCTTTTTAGTGCCTTATGGGTTTTTGATTGTTATTGAAGTCGGTTAATACTTTTTTTTGAAAATTTACTTTATTTTTCCATTTTTAGTGTACATAAATATATTTTACTAGCAGTGCCCGCGAACTCCGTTCCGCCTTAAGTATATTAAAATATGTGCATTTTTGCGGTATGGTATCTATCGGTATGGTATGCGATATGGTTTCAATTGGTTGTACAATAAGTAACGTTTGGTACGAACGCAACCTTATCAATAATTCGCGATAGTTTCTACCACCAACTCGGCTACCATCGCTTCACACATAATACACCTTAAGTAATGTAATTACAATGCTTGCGTCATGTTGCAACACAGCAACGAACATAAGCACAATAGGCTCCTAAGAATTGAAGAGTTTTTTTTATAATATTGGTGGCAAACGAACATACGGGTCACCTGCGACACGAGAGGAAACACAGACGCGTTGCCGGCCCTTAAGAAAGGAGTAGGCTCGTTTCATGAAAGTTTTCTTACTTTGTCACAGATCTTTTTAACCGACTTCAAAAAAAGGAGGAGGTTATCAATTCGACTGTATTTTTTTTTATGTTTGTTACCTCATAACTTTGGACTGGATGAACCGATTTTGATTATTCTTTTTTTATTTGAAAGCTGGTACTTCCCGTGTGGTCCCATTTCAATTTGGTCCAGTTCCGATAACGGCATCCAGTGCAAAACCGTATAAGTTTTAGATTTGCATTAATTATGTAAACGACAAATAGACGAATAACTCAATATCACGCTAACCGATTTCGATGATTCATTTTTTATTGGAAAGGATGTAACTTCAAGGGTAGTTTCATGAGAATTTGGTTAGGTTCTGATCATGGGATCAGTGACAAAGTAAGAAAACTTTCATGAAACGAGCCTACTCCTTTCTTAAGGGCCGGCAACGCGTCTGTGTTTCCTCTCGTGTCGCAGGTGACCCGTATGTTCGTTTGCCACCAATATTATAAAAAAAACTCTTCAATTCTTAGGAGCCTATTGTGCTTATGTTCGTTGCTGTGTTGCAACGTGACGCAAGCATTGTAATTACATTACTTAAGGTGTATTATGTGTGAAGCGATGGTAGCCGAGTTGGTGGTAGAAATTATCGCGAATTATTGATAAGGTTGCGTTCGTACCAAACGTTACTTATTGTACAACCAATTGAAACCATATCGCATACCATACCGATAGATACCATACCGCAAAAATGCGCATATTTTAATATACTCAAGGCGGAACGGAGTTCGCGGGCACTGCTAGTAAAATATATTTATGTACACTAAAAATGGAAAAATAAAGTAAATTTTCAAAAAAAAGTATTAACCGACTTCAATAACAATCAAAAACCCATAAGGCACTAAAAAGCGGAAAATAAATAGTTTATCAAATTAACCAAATTAAATCATTACATAGTATAAAATAAAGTCCCCTACCGCGTCTGTCTGTCTGTCTGTTCGCGATAAACTCAAAAACTACTGAACGGATTTCCATGCGGTTTTCACCAGTGGATAAAGTGATTCATGAGGAACGTTTTTGTATATAATTTGTCAAGGATTTATTTTTACTCAGGGCGGGACAACGTCTACCGGGCCCGCTAGTAAAACATATGAATATGTGTGCTACCTAGAGATGTATTGGAAGTCGGTGCGAACCGAAAATCATATCATCTACATAGGTACAAAGTTTAAGTCCACTCTCGCGTCTCTGTAATACATTTCTACCTGGAACAAATTTGAAATTTCGGTTGGCACCGACTTCCAATACATCTCTAGGTAGCACACATATTCATATGTTTTATTTAATTTGGTTAATTTGATAAACTATTTATTTTCCGCTTTTTAGTGCCTTATGGGTTTTTGATTGATATTGAAGTCGGTTAATACTTTTTTTTGAAAATTTACTTTATGATAAATTCAATTAACGATCTATATTTTCAACTGTGCTAGTAATAAGGATATATTTATGTATTTACTTATGTGGATATTTATTTACTTTGATAGGCCTCGACAGTGATTATATGCCCTAATATTGAAGTGAGTGGTCACAGATTCCACCGTTGCACATGATCAACTTTTATTTATTCAGCATAACTGCCAGTTCTATGCTGGTATAGGTATAGGTACATACATATATATGTGTGTGTGTGTGGAATTTTAGCTGTTGCATTTCACAGACTCTGGATTTAAATAGTAATATGTGAAATTTTATATTATTTATAAAAAATAAACATGTGTTATTTTGTTGCGTAAATTCCAAAAATAGGTTATTTAAATAATACTATACTTTGTTATTTCACGTTATATTTTACATGATGTGAGAAATGTTTGAATATTGTAAACTAGCTTTTACTGACGGTTTCGCTGGCGACAATGTAGTTCCGATCTATCTCTCTGTAACAGTACATTTTTTTAGATGAATAATAATCTATACCTTTTGCTATTGCTATGTACCCCTGACAACGTGTATACAAAATGTCATGATATTCTGTTGAATAGTTGAGACGTGAAAGTATAACAAACTAAACTCACTTTTACGTTTATATTATTAGGTAGTATAGATATTTTGTAGATTTTTTTAAAATCTATACTTATTCTAACTTAATAGTAACTTTTACAAATACAGTTTGTAATTTTAAACCCTTATTACCTACTTCTAAAGTTGTAGTAGTTTGATCGAAGGATTATCGATACGGTGCCGTAAGGTTTGAACTCTGTGCTATAATAAATACTTTTTCATATTTCACGTAAATCTACTAATTTAGATTAGTAACGCTATCGGATTCTAGTAAAGGAAAAAACACCGTGACGAAACCTAAATTTGAGATATATTCTTGTAGTGAAACCGCACGTGCGAAAAATATAGAATGTTGAAACTATGAGAACATAGTTGACAGCGTGTTCGTACACCGTGTCAATGGACGTAGATTAGAATCCTGGTTATTGAGCGTTCGGTGAAAAAAACATAGTGAGGAAACCATAGCATGCTGGTAGGGCTTTTTCTAAATCCGCCTGGCTAGCTACCCTCAAGTTGTAAACCAATCGCCAAGTACCTGTTGGTGTGTTCCGTCAGCTGCACTTGAAAGCCGGCTCCTCTTGGTTTAGCGTGCTTACCATCTTTATACATAGTATTTTATCTATTCTATCTACATACATTCTCTCTATCTGTCTATCTCTATCTACCTACATAGTAATTTAACATCAGTCGAGATTATGATCAAGAGCTAAAAGCTAAAAAATATTTAAAAAAATGAGTTGTATACGGACGATGATTTTAAATGATAACGTCATAGGAAAACATTGATGAAAAATCGAATACCATACTGAATTTAATTATTCTATAATATATACCTATAGAAGCGTCATTAGCCGATTGCGCCTCTCTATCGCTTGTTCTGCGCTCTCGCCGCTTGTTCCGCGCCCGCGCTTGTACGCTCGGCTCAGGCGGAACGTGAAAATGAGTCATGCTTTTTCGTGCGTATTTATAAGACGTTATCACGTCAAAAACATTGTAAAATTATATTGAAATCGCTAATAGGCTGAAGTCTAGCGTGGTCATTATGCTCATGCATTTTCTCGGTATGTAGTCTTTAGTTCTGTGCTGGAATTCCTACAAAATGCCATTATTATTATTGCTCCTTTTATATTCAGCATGATATCTTTTCTCATTAAGTGAGGTTGTGGTCAAAAGCTAACACACACAGAGTGTTAATAAAGCTCACGCTCTTATTACTAAAATAATATGCCTTATTTCTATGAGAAGAAACGTGTCACTTGCTTCTGTTTATTATTTCATATTTTGTTTTACGCTGTCTTATAGCGCACGTGTTAATCGCCCCTTTCACCGGAATCCGACCAGAGTAGGCGCGGCCTAATGCGTTGATACAATATAATTGTTTTAGAATTTCAGGCGTAATAATCTATAGTATTTTATTACAATCATTATTTATACTGTATACTACTACTAGTCTTAAGTATGCCCTGTATCATTTTTTTTCTTGTGTGTGTGGCCAGACTGTGTTTAGGGGAAGGGGAAGGAGGGAGAAGGAAGAAGGGAGGTGGGTTACCCGCGCTCACACTGACCGAACGAAACGTAACCATGTAAGCACTGTTACTTCACGTCGGTTTTCTGTGAGAGGGTGTTACTACCTCGTGCGAGCCGACCCATTCATGCTGAAATAGCATATAGCTAGCAGTAATAGCTTCAGCGTGACTCTACCACCTACAAAAATTCCTTGGAGACCGTTTAACGTGAAGAAGTCCAAATACAAAACAGATAATATATTTTCACTTTACATTTTTTTATTCATAAAAGGCACTGTTACACAACACACGGAACTTATGCCAGTAAATTGTGAGTATAAATTTAATCTATTGGAATTATTAGGTACTCCCATTAAATGTTCAGGACATCGCTTTAGATTAAAAGTCACAAAACAATTATCCATATTTAAAAGTATCTGGTGTATATATATAGTAATGGAAATATATAGGTGGCTGTTATGAGACTTCTAATTAGGCACAGAGTTTAAATATATTATTGTTACCGTGCCACTTTTTATCACGCTTTTATTAGCTTCACCTGTATGTTTGTTTGTAACCGACCCCTTTGAGCCCGATTTTGTCCTACTTTGAACGATCAGATTTAATTCAAACTTTGCACACCTGTCAAAGGTCGATGACAATGCAATAATCCGAAAAAAAAGTTTAAAAATTTTAACTAAAAAAAAATTAAAAAAATTAAACTAAAAAATGAAAAATAAATAATAGTTAAAAAAAATTAAAAAAACACGCTTTCATAAAAAATCCAACTAAAAAACAGAAAATAAAATTTAATAAATTTGGATTAAGAATAGTGTAAATTAGAAATAAATGTATATTTTTGTAAAAAGTGACAAAAAAATGATAAAAGTACTGATATCTGGAGGTCATTATCATTTTTTTGTCACTTTTTACAAAAATATACATTTATTTCTAATTTACACTATTCTTAATCCAAATTTATTAAATTTTATTTTCTGTTTTTTAGTTGGATTTTTTATGAAAGCGTGTTTTTTTAAACTATTATTTATTTACAAACATATTCCAGGATGGTCCAATAATTATGCTAATTAAAAGTCTGTATTAATAATTGTTTTGTGAGTTTTTGAAATGTCTCATGCCGTATTTATATTCTTTGGTATATCAACTTTAATAAAATAATGCAGTGTTATTTGGCATTTTAAGTTACTCGACAAGATGTAAACGACTTTATTTTTAAGTTTGAAAATTCTTGAGCGATCTTTAGAATTTAAGATATTTGAAAATTGCTGAATCTTTACTATTTCAACGTAGAAAATATAACTGAAACGTGAACAAAAAAATATTTTTTTTACGATTTTAATAATTTTAAAATTCTTGAACGATTAATAATTTTTAAAATCAAACTCACCCTTTGACAGGGCCCCTAAAACACAATAAACTAACATATTTTCACAAGGGACTCGTAACAAAAAAGTAATTTTTAGGCCCACCCTTATACCTATATTCTTACTGGTTTCTCATCGTGCCTTCGCTCGCCATATATAGATTTGATTTATCCCTCGTACTGGTCGTACTTGTTTCGTGACAAAAAGGACCCATGTCTTTTGCTGTATCGTTGATAATGTGTATACAAAATATGATGATGATGATCGGTTGAGTGTAACAGAGGCAAGTTGTGATTGCCCGTTTTGACGCATTACAATAGTGACGTGAAATGTCGATTTATTTTTCAAAAATATATAATATAATGATGTTTTGTTTTGCATTAAGCATTGATGCGAGTTTGCAAATAGTGGTGTTGGCTAGCGATGCTATGTATATAATTATATAAACAACAAGTTTTGATGTGTCGTGTAGATATAATTACTCAAAAAGGATGTCAAGAAGGCGATATAATAATATCGTCATATCTCTACATAAAATAATAATTAGTTACTGTTAATTCAGTCTATTTGGAATAGTAGGTAACTACCTAATTAGTTACAAATAACAACTAATTCGTTTACACCACAAATTATCCAGAGTCTAGATTTCTAGAGTACGCGACTCGCGCAGTACAACAAGTGTACCGCGCGACGCCAGAGTCAAGACTGCCTTAGATGCTTTTTTTTTCTCGAACTGACTACGCTGTTGACCTGGACAGGTTTTTACATCTTCACCGGACTACGCCTTAGATGCGGTTACTCCACTCCTTTTATACAAGAGGAGTGGCGTGACTGAATAACGCGCTCTGTGATCTGGGTAGGCGCCGATATATACATATTATATAATTACAACTTTTGAAAAATATAAATCCTGAATTGTGTTGTTAATAAGTACAGTAATAATTATAATCCATTAAGCATTCTTTCAAACGGCGCTGTTTTTTTTTTGTTAGTAAAAACGTGAAATGATCTGTAAACGGGACCATATTGCATAGTTAAATATAGCAATAATTTGATATATACCTCTGTAGTATATAGTTATACACAGGCCTTTTTTGTCACTTACTTTTTTAGGGCACGCTAATTTTAGAAAATTGTAAGTCTATAATTCATTTTAAGACCTCTACTAGAGTGACAAACCACTGTACGACGCGCTAACTGTTCAAGATAGATCAGATTTTGTAACTTTTTTCAGTTTTTATGGCAATTTTTTGATATTTTCGAAATTCCCTTTAAGGGCACTGCCGTACCCCCACGAGCCGCCACAAAAAGCCCTGATTATACATATATATAATTTACAAATCTGTACTAAATTAATTATGTGCCCTAAAATTATACATTCGATAAAGTTTAGGACTAACTGCACATCACTATTGACAATAAAAAACAGCAATTTGCTCCTTCAATGTAGTTATTCATTTAAACGAAACTTCATGACCGGACAAACGTCAAAATGGCCGTCATAGCATACCGCTGTTATAGTTAACATGTGAAAGCATAAAAATCCAACAAACAAGTTGTTTACTTGCTTACATTAATTTATAATGTTAGTTAGGTTCGTGTCATCATAGGTTTTGATATGTTACGAGCGTATAGTTTCTAGTTTATAGCGTTTTTATATTTGCACAGTAGTATCCATTTGCTAAAGTATATATAACTAGCTCCTGGCCGCGACTTCGTCCGCGTGGAATAGTTACTTTGGGTTAACTAACACGCAACGGTAGCTCTCAAAATGAAAAAAAATCCCGATTTTGAAACATTCTTCATTGGTGCTCCGTTTCCTATTGGTCTTAGCGTGATGATATATAGCCTATAACCTTCGTCAATAAATGAGCTATATAAAACTGAGATAATGTTTCAAATCGGACCATTAGTTCCTGAGATTCCCCCTACAACGTCAAAAACTCACAAATTCACAAACTTTACCTCTTGTATACATATACATATAAATATATATATATACATAAATAAATATTAATAACAGTATAATAATAATAAGTATAGATTACATTACAGCAATTGATAATGAATTCGTTCCACGAGGGCAGTATACAGGCGCGTACACCTCACGTGCATTGTTCACGTGCCATCCGAAAATCAGACCGCGGCATGTGTACCCTGAAATGCCAGCTGAAATCTTGTTTTTATTTTTTGTAGTGTAGGCGGATAGGAGGCAAACGTGATTCGAAATATGCGATAAATAATGTTAGGTATTAATATATATCGGTACCTGTTAATTAGTATTACAATACAAGAAATTATAAAATACCCAACAGAATGCATTCTCTTTGCTTGGTCGTCTCTTAAAAACGCACTTGACGTCTGTATGTAGTTATAAGATAATCTATACATATAATAAGAATATATATCTGACGTATCTGTACTTTTTATATTTATGTGAAAGGAATTGTTCCAAGTGTCTTGGAATAAGTAATAAAAGACATTTCAATCATTTTTAGAAATGTCTGGCTGTGTATATGTCTGTTTATTTGTTTGAACACGTATCACTGCTAAAGTAATGCGTTCATGATAAAACCTTTCGAAAGATGATCATAAAGCATATCTTTGAGTAATATTTAGTCTTTGTTTCATTGAAATCGGTTAGGTCTATGAAAAGTTATTGTCATTTTAATGACGACGCGACTTAAGTACTAGAGAAAAGTAAATAGTAATCAGACTTAATACATTCAAATAACTTTATTACTAACTGTTTTGTACATCCGGTTCCAGGCGGACGAAGACGCGGGCACAGTTAGTGTAACATAATATCGGGTCTTGTACAATTACATTTTAATTCAATATGACGATATATTTAACATAAAGCACTGATATTTGGCAACAATACATGTAATGCTCACGTAAGGAAGAGAATTTACCGGTAAAAATACACATTTTACTTATTTTACCAACGTGCAGTCGGTAATTTACCGGATAATTAACCAAAGTACTTTTTTTGTCTCATGGTGGAGTTGATACGTGATTGAGAATATGTATAGTACAGGCTAATAAGAATTTACCTTATACACACTATAAATATATTAATTAACAAATAAAAAGTTATAAATTATATATAATTATTAAAAGTTAATTATTATATTAATTAATATTGATAATAATTAATTATGAAGCTCTTCAACTACCCAGCTTATGTGTATAATTCTGTCAATATTCCTAATACTTACTTTAGCAACAACAATAACTTTAATTTCCGAGATCGAAGTTTTTAATTTTAAAAATTATAAAAATTTTATGCCGCTTGGGTAGTTAATTATCCTTTCAAAATATATTTTACCGGTTAAATAGCCAAATATTTAACTAGCCAGTAATTGGATATTTGTCCGCTCGAAACACAACTCACGACCTCGCATATTTCCATAGTGTAACAAACCTGCGCGTAGTTAAAAATTAGTTGTAAATGTTGTATTTTATTTATATTATGTTGTAGTTGTAAATGTAAGCGGTTTCATAATTCTATGCATATTTCATTAAAAAAATTTACACTTGGCAACATCGTACAGCATTTGTTGGGTTGTTAAATACACAAACGGAGTTTTTGGCGGGATTTTGGTCTGTCATGTAGTGGATTTTATTTTTTATTCATAATCTTGTGTAACTTGACTCTATATTGTGTTAAATTGGTGATGTTTTACGTAATATAGTTTGTTTATTGTGCATAAGTGAAGTCAATGGAAAATAATACCACGGACCATGAATTCTGAGATCCCACAAAAACTCAATGGAAAGTTCTAACAAGATGGCCACCATCTTGTTAGTTCATTGAAATTATATCCAGAAACTTGTAATATCGATCCTCACTTTACAATGGTAGTAATAGTCTAATAGAAGACTGGTTGCCAAAATGGAATGGAAGAAGAACTTGAAATACTATTAACTACTCGACAATGGCATTCATTGAAATTATATCCAGAAACTTGTAATATCGATCCTCACTTTACAATGGTAGTAATAGTCTAATAGAAGACTGGTTGCCAAAATGGAATGGAAGAAGAACTTGAAATACTATTAACTACTCGACAATGGCATTCATTGAAATTATATCAAGAAACTTGTAATATCGATACTCACTTGACAATGGCGGTAATGGTCTACTAGAAGACTGGTTTTCAAAAATGGAATGGAAGAAGAACTTGTAATACTATTAACTACTCGACAATGCCAGTAATAATCTAAAAGATTGGTTGCCAAAAATAAAGTTAAAAAAAAATACACAAACGCCATTGAATAATGATTTCTAACGCATATTGTTCTTCGATGTGAAAAAAAATTAAATAAGCAATGACCCCGTACACAAAGTGCCTAATTTATGTTAAAGGTCGTTACTAAATTATCGTAATTTCTATATAGTTTAAAATCGAATTTAGTAGTATAATTTTAGTAGTAGTATTTAGTAGGCTGTAAAAACTAAGAATTCACAGATTTGTATTTTTTTCTTTTGGCAAAAAATATAAGATATCCGTCTTTCCTGAATTAATCGAATGTGAAGTAAAGTAGTCGATTTATAGGTAATGGTAACTTCGGCATAACGGTTGGTTCTCAAATGCAACTGCCGAAATATAGGGTTAATTACAAATTTCTGACTGGCAAATCATTTTCCAATTGAAAGTGATAGCGAAATCAGCACTAGAAAGTGAGATGGGTATCCGGCTCTCTCACTGACCGAACAAAACGCAACAATGCAAGCAATGTTACTTAACGTCGGTGTTTCTGTGAGTAGGGGTAATACACCGGGCGAGCCGACCCATTCATGCTGAAACCAGTAACAGCTTCAGCGTGGTTCTACCACCTGTAACATGTTGATTCGCTGACACCATTTTTTAAATATCTGATTTAAAATTGAATTTAATATATTTCAAGAGTACAATCGTTTTGTCTTAGTTAATAGCGTGTTAGGACACCGCGTCGAATCGATGGACGTAGGTTCGATTCCAAGTAACTCAGTCGGATCTTTCGGTGAAGAAAGACATCGTGACGAAAACGTAAGGTGCTTTCTAAGCCCGCCTGGATAGCTACAACCCTCAAGTTGAAAAGCTGTCGTCAAACACTGGTTGGTATGTTCCTGCAGAGAGCCCACCACTTTTATGTTTGGCGTGTTAGCCATCTTATATCACATTGTCATTTAATATCGAATGCGATTGTGGTTAGACGCGATCAGACTCCAAAACCTATACGGTGTTATTACAAAAAAGTTAAATACGTATTAAATACTTGCTTTAAAAAGGTTTCGTACTAAATGCACTACGCTCACCCGAGGCAAGTTAGAGTTATCCTCTTTTCGCACGTTTAGCCTAACCTAACCAAAGCGAGACAAGAGAGCAAGGCGACGAACATTCAGCGAGCGCGGTGCATTTAAAACGTTACCTTTTGTAAAGCAAGTATTCAATACGTATTTGACTTTTTGTAATAACACCGATTAAGTACAAGAAGATACTCCATGTAACTTTCACTATTAGTGGAGTCTAGACATATCTTACTTATACTAGCGGGTCCGGCGAACGTTATCCCGCTCTGATAATTAAAAAAAAAACTTTGACAAATTATATTCCTAAACCTTTCTCACAAACCAATTTATCTACTGCTGAAAAACGCATGAAAATCCGTTCAGTAATATTTGAGTTTATTGCGAACATAGAAGCAGACAAATGTAGCAGAGGACTTTGTTTCATAATATATAGCTCGGTTCTTTAAAGAACATTTTTAAATTAAAATAAACTGTTAGGTTTACATCACAAAATAAGCATATTATATTAAAAAAACAAAAAAATTCAAAAAAGATGTCCCTCTTTCGGTCTCACTCGGATTCGAACTGGGGTTAGACGATTTTTCGAAGCAGCCGATTTCCTTTTAAGCTATTTTTGAATTTGAAATTTACCTTTATATTCTAGCTATATTTTTTAATTTCCCGACAACTCAGATAAAAAAAGTTTTCTATGAACGAAATCTAGCTAGATCGATTTATTCTCCCCCAAACCACCTACATACTAAGTTTCACGGAAATCGCTGCCGCCGTTTCCGAGATCCTGAATATATAACAATATAAAAATATACAAGAATTGCTCGTTTAAAGTTACAGATGGTGCAGGTGCAGAGTACTTCCTAAACATAAGTACATAAACTCGGAAAAAATATCAACCCTATTTGGTAGACTAAAAATCCTTGAATGTCACTTGAATTCCTTTCTTATATGAAGAAAACATCTTTTTTCTTTATTAATATTATCAGAATAATTTATTTGATAACTAGCTGGTACCCGCGACTTTTTGCGCGTTGTTTGTTATTTTAATAATATATTTTATGAAAAGAAGAAAACCCATAAGCACCACACCGCTTACTCCGCTTCTCTACTATAAAATAGTTTAAAAAGTTTGGGTACTTACGTATCAAATGCACCGCGCTCGCCGAAGCGTCGCCTGCCGCGGCAAGCACGCGTTATCCGTTTTCGCACGTCTTTTTTTTTTTTAACGTGGAGAACTCTCTTCACAGACATTGCCAGGTACCCGGGGGAGGTCCTGAACTGAGTCGACCTTTAATCGACTAAAAAACTCCGCGGCACCCCGGTCACAAGACTGCCTCCCAGCCCGCCGAACCTGTGCAATGGGAAGTCAGGGCCCCCGCCTCTTCCCTCCTGGAAGCCGCTCTATCGCTGCCCTACGATTGATTTTTTATCGAGGTTTACTCCTCATCCGCCTCAGCCTTCCTGAAGGACTTTCCAGCCTAAATTAGCCTACACTACTCCCTCCTAAATCCCGCCCCCTATCCTACCTAACCCTAATCTAACCTATCCCTACAGACCTACTCCTAGCCCTAACCTTACCTACCTAACCCTACAGCCTCCCTCCCTTACTTTACCTGGGACGTCCTTCAGGGTGGCCTTTGATGAAACTGTTCACCGCCTCTCCTTTTTCCGCGTCCGAGTCCGCGTTGACATGTCATTGTTGCCCTGCCATCCCTCTCTCGTTGCCTTTCCGCCTCTTCCTTTTGTGACATAACGGCCTCACAAAATGAAAGGACCGCGGTCCAGGCCGTCTCCTTCCGAACCATGGATTGCACCACAGCTGGTAGGGTAAGGTCAGAGTCGATAACTACCACGAGCTCTGCACGCTCTAAGGACCATGCTGGGCATTCCTCAATCGTGTGTTGGGCTGGGTCCATATCACACTCCTGGCAGTGGTGACATCTAGTTGTCACTTCTTTTCAGGCTATGTTGTGCAATTATCGCCCAAAACAGCCATGATTCGTCAATATCTGGACCAATAGAAAAGTCAGTGGTCCAAGCTGCCGTTCCGTCCACTCCCTAAGCACAGGGCGAATTACTTCAACCGTTCTGAAACCGGCTGTCGGTGAGGCTAGACTTTCCATCCAGATTTGAAGCACACATTCTTCAATGTGTAATCTGGATATCTCTTTTTCCCTGAGCGTAGTTACCACTCCCCTGGCAGTTCTTTCCGATTGCCAGCATTGTGGCATTGTGGCATGCAAGCGCACTACTAACTCCCACGGTGGCGTACCTCCCAACACCGGCCGCGTTATACGTAACAGTGCAGTAGCCTCGTATGGCTCTAAGAGCCATAACCTTGTGCAATTTGCGCAGCACCACCACATTTTTTACCGTTAATGCGTCCCACCAAACCGGAGCCCCATATAGCGCCATGGAGCGCACTACCCGCATATACAGGGATCGGCAACAAGCACCAGGTCCCCCAAGATTTGGCAAAAGGCTTGCCAGTAGCGAGGCATTTCGCATGACCTTGGGAGCCAGTTGTTGGAAGTGGTTGGAAAAAGTCCTCCGACTATCCAACATAAGGCCGAGGTATTTCATGCTGGTACCTACGTCTACACGAACCCCATCAATCTCTATATGGATTCCAGAAGACAATGCTTTACGATGGCTGTAGAAGCAAATCGCTTCGGTTTTGTGGAGAGCCACCTCCAAACCAAGCATTCGCATTCTTCCCACCACCTGTGACACATTAACTGTGATTAGTCGGATGGCATTCTTAAGGGTACCACCTCGAGCAGTCACCAGTGCGTCATTGGCGTAACATACTATGCCGGCTCCGGGCAGGAGATCCCCTCGGATCATCCAATCATATCCGATGTTCCACAGGAGCGGGCCGAGGACCGACCCCTGTGGAACACCTCACGATATGGCCCTCCGGTGGAGGCGAGCATCCTGTCCGTCACATGCTACACTTCTACCCTCTAAATATGACCCAATTAGGTCAGACAGATACTGCGGCACTCGGTGGTACTTTAGCGCCTCCTTAATACTCTCCCAGGGTATACTGTTGAATGCATTGGCAATGTCCAATGACACTGCTAACAATACAGCTCCCTGGGAGACCGCCTCATCATAGAGCGCCTTAACACGCAATATGGCATCAGATGTCGACCGACCAACCCGAAAACCATATTGCGCTTCCGAAAGATTCGGCCCCACTCGGGTCAATTGTCGAACCAATCAAGAAGTTACCCAACTTCATCCAGCAAAACAATCGGGCGATATCCTGGCGGAGAGTCTGTAAGACGTCCCTGCTTTTGGAGCAATACAAGGCGACCAACTTTCCACTGAGGCGGAAACTGTCTGGTCTCCAGACAAGCATTAAATAGTCGCCCCAATCTCCCGCCTACTGCTAGCATGGCCAAAGCCCAGGCACGACCTGGAACACCGTCGGAACCTGGGGCTACGTTTCTTACTCTCATTCGTCTCACTGCTCCATTCAACTCTTCCTCATTAATAGGCGTTACGTTACAACCACCGTATCCTGCCCATTCAAAACAGATGGGACCACATAAGGGGGAGTGAAAGCCGACCGCTGCGGGAAGAGTGAAGATATGATATCGTCCAGTATTCGTGGCTCAAGGCTTTGCGCAGTCGGTTGAGTCGCACGTCTAATCTAACCTAACCAAACCGAGATAAAAGAACAAGATGTCGAACGTTCAGTGACAAAAGTACCCAAACTTTTTTAAAACAAGTATTCAATACGCATTTATCTTTTTTGTAATAACACTGGTAGTGTTTATGAAAATTCTGATTTCTTAAAACATCAATAACTTTGTATTATATAAAGGTATAGTGATATTTTTGAAGTAAAACTTCTTCACTCACGCTTGACTTGGGGAGTAAGCTGGTGAATGCGTGACGAGAGCGTTACGAAAACGTGTGATCCGGTGAGACGAACGGAAGTTGAGAGAGAGATATAAGTTAGTGATGATAGAAAGAGAGTTACGTTTCGTATTATCAATGAAAAAGTATAATAAATTTAAATATTTGCAGAAAATTATTACATGAATATATTATACATATAGATACATACAGATATAGATACATATAGATGGAGCTAAAGAAGTTTTACGTCAGTCGTGTGGTCTAAAGTACACTCTTATTTTTTAGATAAGGACCAAGTATCTCAATAGTAAAACTGCCTTTTTTTCATCGACATTTATATAGTAGTTTTTACGTCATCGCACGTTAGAGCTCTATCATTTTATTTACATACATATAATAACAATAAACATGTTTGTGTGTGATCTACACGTGACCACAGAACGCCTGACCACGTACTCCACAATTAATTATCACTACATATCATAAAACAAAGTCCTCCGCCACGTCTGTCTGTCTGTTCGCGATAAACTTAAAAACTACTGAGCGGATTTCCATGCGGTTTTCATTAATAGATATATAATAGATTTACGAGGAAGGTTTAGGTGTATCGTTTGTCAAGATTGTTTGTAAATTGGTTAAAGTAAAACGATACATGTTGGAAGTATCGGAATAAGTCAAGCCGCCTGGGAGCCTTCGTCGAAAACGCTGTCTAATCCCATTATATATAAACCAATTGAGGTAATAAACGGAGACGGAGATATTTTAAAAATAAACAATCACTCAGCAACGAGATTCAAATTGAGTACCAACAAATAACCTGTCTATTCTCTGTAATATCTTCTTATATACATACATAAAATGATAATGTCTGTCGTTGTGCGCACTACTTAAAAACTACTGGATAGATTTCGAACAATACGTTTGTTACTTTTTTTTGCCTTTTGAAGTGAAATTTCTTATGGAAAGGCTTTGAAATTCTGATCGGCAATCTTTTTGGGTGACGAAACACTGTCGGGCACAATCAGTAATTTGGATGGGTGACTAGGCGTAGAAGGACCGCGTGACGTTGGCTTATTGTTGTATTTTTTAATTAAAACAATTTCCTGTAATACGAAGATTTTACTTCTATCGTCTGTCTTTACGATACACCCTATTTTTATACGTTTGATTATTTTGTTATCATTTTATATTTTTTATATTTTACAGACAATCGACGACAGGTTGAACGGATGGCATACGTCGGGTTCAACCGTCGACCAACAACGCTTTTCAATTATTATTTGTTGTTTTACAAACATTCTTTGTTGCAGTAAGACGTGTCAGCAGATAATCAATTTCAAGAGGAAGTGCAAAGTAACGTCCATCCTAATATTTCATCAGCCACATTATTATCTCTATCTGATGTCAAAGTAGATCATGTATCTACTGGGACACTAAGATCATCCATAATGCAAAAACCTAAGCCACAATGATAAAAATATAGTTTAGTGTATGGGCATACAAACTTAAAAAACAATCTACAAGTTGCCACTGACTTGTATTCAAAATAATCTCACTAAAACAACACACAACTTTGATACTCATGATTGATACTATTAAATAACCACATTTACTCGCCAGATTAATATAGGCGTGTACAGGAGAATTGGAAAGCGCCACAGGTTCACAGTTTAAATTTGTATTGAATTTTTATAGTTAGCAGTAATCTTGGAATGCTGTTTTCGAATTCTGCGAGAGTATATGAGTAGAAAGGAGGAAGCCGGACGTGAGACGGATAGGCCGACAGATAGTCCCGCTACTCGGCACTGGAGCATCTGTCGCCGAAATATAGAAGACCCGTGAAGGAGCAGCACGGTTCACCTTTGCTTCTGGGAGAAGCAAGGGAGACGAAAGCATCCCCCAGAGGTGAGGGTCCCCGAACGAACATCTTCGGGTTGACTCAAATGCTTGGTTAGGGAAACGAAATATGCTCGTCGCGAATCTGCAACCTTTGTCTACATACACGCTAAGTGGCAGAGGGTTTTTAGTCAGTAGGAGTCTGACATAATGACATAACCTTCACGCTGCCCCCCGGCAGTGTGATGCTATCCGATGCAGGATTTTCCACTCTATAAAAAAAGACGGCAGCAACCTTTAAAGGCAAGAGTTAGGGAATGAGAAGAATATAAAAGAAGAAGAATAGCAAAATGGCCGACAATATGCGGTTTGGCCTATTTATGAAACTCATGTGCTCTCGTTTCTGTAAGCGTATGTATATATTTTCTTAACACGTGTCTTTTTAAAATAAAACCCCAACTACTTACTATCCTCGTGGTACATATGTATTTGAATAATATCATTCTGTATTCAAAAGACGATCACGTTTGCTGTAACGTGTTGCGTGCGGAAGCAACGCCTGTGACGATTGCGACTTACGACTGACCTCATACCCAAGGACTTTCCGTATTTGTTATACTTATTGAAAAAACGCATTCAGGCATTCCGTAGTGTATTTATTTTACTTATGCATTCCGAACAATTTTCATAATGTTATAGGTACAAGTGGTCGTCCATTGGACAAAATTCGACCATAATAAGAAGTACTAACGTTTTCCTTCACTTAAACCTTATAAATGTTAGTAGCCGCCTCGGCCACGCATTGCTGTGGCTCAGCTATTACATATTGACTTGACTATAACACGTTTACAAGAAATTTTCAACAAACTAGTTTAAAGCGCCATCTGTTCGGGACTGATGAAACTTACAATTGATAACAATAATCAACATTGACAATCATTTACTTTATAATTAAAAATATTGAGACCATTAATCGCAATATAAATTATCGTATCTGTCAAGTTGGACCAGATTATACATAATGGTCAAGTTTCATGAAGATCGGTTGACTAATAATTCTGGGGTCCATGGTGGACACTGGATTTTCAAATATTTAGATTATCTGTATTGAGTATTGTATACATAATGTAGATTGTTGACATCAGGAGTATGAAGTATGATGAATAGAGACGTAAATTAAGGCTTCGTATCTTTAACAGTATGTGGACAGCCGTATCCCAATTCATTTTATTTTTTACTGAACAAAAAAGTATAGAGAAAATCAATTGACAAAAAGAGTAGTGACAATATATATTTGTTTTATCGCTTCTTATTTAGGTATATATGGATACATATAGATTGATATAATTTTCAATTGGATGGATTGGTAATCTATATCTATCTATCTATACATATCATAAAAATGGAGTGTCTGTATGTAATATCAAAATATAAAAAAATTACTGATTAGGTACAAAAGTATACACACTACTGATAACAAAAATGTAATTTTTAAAATTTTTGTCGGTCTGTCTGTCTGGTTGTTCCGGGTAATCTCCGAAACAGCTGGACTGATTTAGACAGAAATTTCACTGGCAGATAGCTGAAATTACAGCGGGTTACTTAGGCTACTCTAAATTAGACTAGCTATTAACCGCGGCTTTGTCCGCAACGTTATCTCCAAAACGGTTGGACCGATTTTCACGAAACTTCCACCAGCAGATAGCGGACATCATAACAAGTAATTTAATTTATTTTAATTTAAACTGTTAGCCGTAGCTTTTCCCGCAGTACTATCTTCAAAATGGTTAAACGGATCTTCACAAAACTTTCATTGACAGATATCTATTTTTATAAAAAGTAATTCAAGCAATTTTAGTTTATACTAGCTGTTAACCGTGGCTTCACCCGCAGTACTATCTCCAAAACGGTTCGAGCAATCTTCACGGGACTTTCACTGGCAGATAGCTGACCTTATAAAAAGTAATTTATGTAACTTTAGTTTATACTAGCTGTTAACCGTGGCTTCGCCCGTAGTGCTATCACCAAAACGGGTAGACCAATTTTCACGGGACTTTCACTGGTAAATAGCTAGCCTTATAAAAAGTACTTGAGGTTATTCTATTTTAGACTAGCTGTTACCCGCGACTTTGTTTGCATGAAATTTATCAAGATTTCAACTCATTCTGTATTTTTAATTAGAGAAATATTTATCAGCTTATTATTTACAATTCGATATTATAATTATTAATATATTTAATGATATAGAGGTCTTCCTAACAAGATCTTAGACTGTAAACGTATTACGTAAAGAGTTCCATAATAAAATTTCTTGCGGAACAGACAAGCGTTTATTTTTTGTATAGTCACAAAATCTTAATTATAATGGCAATGTATATTAAATGTAATGTAAATCTTTATAATAATATTTTAAGTTATTAGTTTCATTACTTTCTTATACAGTGAAAGTGAGCACTGAGGTAGTTATATTGCGGGTTAAGGTTCCAAATATGTTGTTGATGACATACCTCATTTGGCACGCTGTTAGTATTTATATATCTAATGTACACGTTACATGTTACAGTAAGTGGCGTGCATGTCGTACTTACAATTGCTTTTAAAGAACATTTGTATAATTGTACATAGTCTCAATATTGTGTAATTCTTTAATACGAATTTAAAAAACGCGTGCGGAGCTGCGGGTACAGCTAGTTTGAAAATACTTATGGCTGTCACTTCTTTATTATACTATTTTTTTCTTCGTGTTTTTATATGGCTACTACTCTACTTTTATGATTTTTACATTGTTTTGTCCTTTTTTAACATGAATGCAAAAAAAGAAGAAAGGGCATAAAACAAACGGTAATTTAAGACCCTCTGTGGTAATCTGGTATTTTGATATTTTTATAAACAAGTTGAATTTTTAATAATAAAGAAAAACGAAGATCCCGGCTGCAAATCCTTTGCATTTTGGTTCACAGACGTCATATTTAAATATAAAGTCGATGCCTCTCCCATTACGACAAGTCTAACAACATCTAATATATTAAAATCCATCAGGCTCTTTAGGCTTACATAATATTATAGTATAGTATAGTAGGCTTATATATACCTTACATAGTATATATACACTCGAGATAGTTCACCTTCCTTTTGCTCATTCGGGTACAAAATATTGTTTGCCTGTGAATTAATTTTCCATTTATTTCGAAATGGAACTATTCACACGCCATATATTGCTGACAAACATTTTCAACTCACCAAATTTTCATCGCAGTCAGGTTGATAATACATTGACGTTTAAGGGACAAGTAAAAAAACATTCATTTTCATAAGCATAGGTCTGCGTTTCCCAAAGTATGATTCGCAAGCGAATATTGAGCGAGCTCTGAAAAATTGGATGATTGGAACGCCTCGGGTAACGGACTTTTTTTCTTACTTGAACAGGCTTTCATTCATATAATATCGCCGTATTCCTTTTTTATTCATGAAAACAAAGAGGCGAGTACTGAATTTGTAACTTTTGTTAGGTAAGTCGCAGCCCACTCACATTTGGGAACCATTGGTATAGAGTATTTCGTTTCTGAGTACATAGTAATTAATATTTTAACAACTTTATTACGCAAATACACATTTAATGAGTTCGTAATTGATAATACACGTTCTATCAACGTATGTACGTTTTCAGTAATTAATAATTTAATTATAGTAATTAATGTTTTGTTTGTTCTGAATACGTAAACTAATTATATACTCGCAAGAACAGTTGTCGATAGAGTTCAAAATTAAACAACACAAGCTAGAGAATTAACATTTGTTAGCAACAACGTGAGAGAAATACGTTTTCATAATATGGCCTTATCTTTAGTAACATTAATGTACCAAACTGTTTAATATATGTGTATATAGATCAGCTACCTTTCTCGGTCTTGCGTGATGTACTAACGACGAAAATAAAACCAAATCCTTTCTATACTGAACTGCAACTGAACAACTTGGTAGGTGGTTGAGCCTCGCCGAAGCTATTACTGGTTTCAGCATGAATGGGCCGACTCGCTCGGGGTAGTACCACCCCATCACAGAAAACCGACGTGCAGTAACAGTGCTTGCATTGTTGCGTTTCGTTCGGTCAGTGAGAGCGTCGGACAACCAATTCCCCCCCCCCCCCCCTCCTCCAAACACAGATTAGCAATGCACTTGCGACTCCCTTAGTCTTGCTAGTGTCTATGGACGACGCTGATCACTTAATATCAGGTGACCCGCATGTTCGTTTGCATCCTATGATATAAATAAAAAAACAACTAAACGCTAATCTGTCAATAGCTTTGAAAAGTCATTCACTCTTTTATATGTGAATTTTTACACTTAAACTTTTCATTTTTCCGTAAGATATTTTATACTTTCGTGACAATTAAAAATAATTATTTGACTATTATAATCACAACAAAAATAATTAACCAAATAGATTCAGCCGCTCTGGAGTGATGCGTTTACATACATTTGTTATTATAATCGTCGTAGCTTAGATAAATACCGTATAAAATACTAGCTTCTGCCCGCGACTTCGTCCGCGTAGAATAGTTGCTTTGGACTGACGCTAACACGCAGCGAAAGGTCTCAAAAAAAACCATTTTGAAACATTCTTCATTGATGCTCCGCTCGTATTCGTATTGGGTTTAGCATGATGATATATAGCCTATGGCCTTCCTCGATAAATGAGGTATCTAACACTGAAAGGATTTTTCAAATCGGAGCAGTAGTTCCTGAGATTAACGCGTACAACCAAACAAACCCTCTAGCTGTATAATATTAGTATAGATAATTGTGGAATCATAAACTGGCTAAGTATATATCTTTATATATACATTTCTTCTGTACGTGTGTATGTCACTGAACTCCTCCAAACGGCTGGACCGATTTTGATTAAATGTTGTGTGCGTGTTCCAGTGAATCCGAGAATGGTTTAGTTTCACAATTAGATCCGTTAGGTGCCGCTGTGGTAGAATTTTATATATATATTTTTTATTATCAAAGCAGGGCAACGTCCGCCCGGGCCGCTAGTTTATTTATAAATTACATAATGTATTTTATAGTGTTATTTAATACAACTTTAGATTCTCTGTAATTAATTATTTACACTTGAATTTACGAGCGGGACGTATAAATAAGAAGCAAAAGGTTTTCCCTTTTATCTATTTATCTATCTAAACATATAATAAAAATGAAGTTTTTTTTCCAGTTATACTTCTTTTGGCGGCTTAGAGAAAAATGATGAGAGTAAATTTTTACGATGCGCGTGCACACCGTCACTAAAAACCGACACCCTGAAGTTACTACAATGCGCGCGCATACCGTCACGAAAAACCGACACCCTGAAGTTAGTTATAGTCAACATTTTGTTTCTTTGTATTTCTTTGTATTAAAACTTTCAATGTATTAAATACCTTTTTTCTATTGTTAGTGTCGTTTTTTCTACAAACGTAGAATAAGGCGAAAGATAAAATTTTTGAAAAGATTTTTATCTTGTTACGCCAAAGAAGTATAACTTCTAACACGTGTATATAAGTACACACACACTTTTTTTTTTAGAAAGTACAATAACTTAATATAGAATTTGCAAAATAACTTAATGTTTTTACAAACAGGTTTCGTACTATACTTACATTACTTTCGAGATACGATTATCTTAATTGATACATCACTTCAGTAAATCTATTGTTACGCGACCATATTAATAATAGATTATTTTTTCCTTTAATCGATATAAAAATAATCAATCTTCAACCTTAATACTAAAATATGTTACCGAGTTTGTTATCTACATTGTATTGTACACTTAAAGAAGTAATGTGAAATTAGCAGATGTAATTATTAATTAAAATTATACAATCACACACATCTCGTTTACCGACATGTGAATCTATGTAATTATATTTTACAAATTAAAAACGATGAAGGATTGGCACGTAAACATAAGCGGATGTTAGCTTTTTCGTTTTTTGTAAACTCTCCTGCTATTTATCCGTGGCTTATGGTTACAGTAAAGAAAAAAAATCTACCTTACTAAAGCTATTGATATTTTTAATTAATATCAATATATTAATAAAATTATATTATTTAATAATGTACTAAATTACATTAATTAAAAAAATATTGATTTTCAATTATTAATAATTATACTTTAAAATATCTGGTTGCGCCGCTTTATGTATGTTTGAAAATTCCCGCATTATGGATTAAATTATGTCACTTTGAATTTTGACCAATTAATGCGATCAGGTCACGCCATCTAGTCTTCCCCAATCACATTTCCCTTTAACTATGGCACATGCTTATTCGCAGCGAGCGCGACGCTCGCGCCGCCAATAGTTTCGATTGCCGCCGCCAGTGTTCGACTGGTGCCGCCATTGCGTTGTGTTACTTCGTCTGCTATCGTCGAGTAGTTTACGCGACTTGCACAGTGTACGTGCCGAGCCGCGCCGCATGCTGACATTTTGAGTTTTTGCATGGTCGAGTGAGAAATAAGCGCATCGCTACATACGTGCCGACATATATTATAAACAATAAGTGTTGTGTGAGAGAAGACTCGGTGGAAAGAAACGAGGAACACCTAGCCAGCTAGCCACGTGGAGACTGTATCGCCGCAAGGTATGTGCCAGGTTTCCATCCTGCCCTTCTCTCCTTAATCGTAACTGATCGCAATAGTTGAATATCAAATATAGCAACCCTGCAAATACAGTCCACTTAAATTGAACATAGATAAACCCCGCACCCGCAGCGCCCCCGGTGACGTCGACCATCGCCGCGGCGTCACCAATATCGAACTTATTTAATTGTAGCATAAATATTGATACTAATATGTATTTTAAGTTGAAGAGTTTGTTTATTTGAACACGTTTCACGGCGGTCGCGGTTTGTGATTTTCGAGGCCGAAGCAGACTGAGAGCCTGACGAGAACAAAGTATTACCGAAAAAAGCCGAACTATGAATGCCTACATCAGCTTAGTATCATGCCGAACGGTACAGCCGTGTGATCGGCTCCCTACGCAACAATCACGTTTTACTTGGAACTTGTTAAAATAAAACTAAATTTATTAATTTACAATTTAAAAGAAATACACGTGAAGGAAACCCTTTGCCCTTTGATAAATTGCCACGTTAACATTTTCACATAAAACTCAGATAGTTATATGACAATAAAACGACATATCCACAGTTATACAAACGACTGGCAGCCCTAATACAACCACGTGTATGATAATGGACATTAACATACTGAGTCTGTAAACAGAGGTGCGATTACATAGATGCAAAAACGTTTTTCAATTTTGACAACAAGATAAACGATCCGCGTGACTTAAAGAAAAACACGTTTGTATTTTTTAGATTAAAGTCACTCGACATAAAGTTCAATCAATAGTTTATGTGATATCTGCATCGATTCACGTTGACTACACACTATATTTTCCCGAGACATTTTTTTCTTGTTTTCCTCTACATACTCTTTGGTACTACTTGCTTTGGTGAGCTACTACTTATTCAAAAACCGTTTTAAATGTAATACTGCTTAAATACAGGTCTGAAAGGGGTAAGGACCCAATATCTTTACTAACCCAAATGTCAACCTCACCTGCACGTAGTTCACCCTGCTGATTAACAGACGAGGTTCTGACGGCCGGTTCTCTGGCGCGATAACCAGAATACACTACATACAGGTGGAAACACTTGCCACGAACCGACGTGCAGACATATTCACGTGAAAACGGTCTTATCGTTTCATAGGGTGTATATTACCTGACTTTGGTTTAACGCGTCGGGGAGAAGACCGAGTCAGTCGGCTAAGTCCGACTTTGTATAGCGATAGAGAAAAAGCTTTATAAAAACGAGCCGATCTTAGCCGGACGGGTCACTCGTTTTACCGATGTGCCAAATCAAGTGCTGGTTCCTGTACCTATTTAATCTGGTTTATTTGTAGGCCAATTTATTATATCTCCTGTATTTTTAACTCCTACAACCATTCTACCGATTGTAAATAACTTCACATTTTCCATCAATGCTTAGCCCTCATAGATAAGCTTAGTGATATGATACCCAGGTAACACTTTAAAGATATCTCTATCTGCCAATAAAAGGCTCGTCAAAATCGAGTCAGCAGTTTCTAAAATAAAGTCAGACAAACAAAAAAAGGTTGTGCAAGTTGTAAAATTTACATTTTAAATATGCGTTAAAAGTCATGGTGGTCTAGTGCTTTAGCCGGCAGAATGTCAATTCGATGTCCGCAGGTTCGAACCACGGTATGGACCAACGAATTTTTGGAATTTGTGTACATTTACTAATTTAAATTGGTAACACTATCCGTTGACGGAGAAGGAAAATATCGTGCGGAAATGTGAACCTGTGAAACGTTCTTGTAGTATCACCGTATGTTGGGAAATATAGAACTGTAAATTTCTTGGAGCTAGAAGTCGCCAATACGTCGTGAGCTGGTGTAGTGGCCCTGCAGTGGACACTCTTACAGGCTGATGTGATGATTTTAGATATAGCGTAGATGAGATAAGTGAGTTTAGTAAAATGTCTAAGCTACTAATAACGAACGCTTTCCTTCTGCTTTTGTACAAACGAATATTTTCCCATTTAATTACCAGGATCTGCTCCATATAGTATAGTTCTCCTACTTTATGCGAACATAAACAAACAAATCTGTAAACAAATTATAAGAGTCCTTAGAATATTTAGATGGGTTGTTTCTTAAGCTACATCTTAGAATTTGTAATGTATTTATACTTTTAATTTTACGTAAAGTTATATAATTTACTACCGACCTGCGGCAGAATTGGCCAAACGATTAGAACGATTTGGTTCTTTGTAATTTACAGTTCTTCAATGTAATAGAATTTATGTAAGGATCTTCACATAGAGATTTTTTTTTATTTTCGAACTGACTAAGCGATTTGTCTGATAAGCCTTTACAGCTTTGCCGGAATACTGAGGCGAGCGCTTAAGATACTCAGCCGATATTATGTAACAACCAGATAAAGAATTTTTTTAACACTTCTTATGCGAGATCTTCGAATTTTTGATCGGCAACTTTTTGTGGGATGAAAAGTAGTGGGGGTAAACACTGTATCGGGTGAGTGTTGAAAACGTTTTTACGCTGGTATTTTTTTCTGTGAACACAGTGTAAACGCTTTATAACGAATTTCTGGGACCGTGATTTTTTTTTGTTAGCTTTCGTTATTAGGAGGGAAGAGTACAAATAAATGGTATTGTGGTAAACCAACCAAATTGAAAGAATTTTTACTTTATAGAAAGTTTTTCTTTGTAACGAACGACGTTATCAAGAGTTTACACTGTACTTTAATTTTTTTAGTTAATTGTTTTTCAAATAATAATACTTAAGTATAATTTTCTCATCTAATATTTTTTGTTATTATTTACTTATACATATTTTATATTGTTTATGCATTATAGAATAAGTGTATCATTCAATTTAACCTCTATGGCAAAAGAAGGAAACCTAATGATAGGTACATAGATAAAAAAAATCACCTTGAAGAGACACGTTGCAAAAGCGTTGATGGAATCAAGGTCAAATTTGTTCGGGTATCGTTTCGCCTGAACTCCTAAAGTGAGGAACGGTTGTCATGCGCGCGCGCACGTGACCGACAATTCTATTGACAGAGCGCAATAGCTTTCACACCACATACATACCTATACAATCTATACAAATAGCAACCATTTGCCAAAGGTATTTAAGCGCATCATTCCAGTATGGATCAACCTATTTCAATAATTATTTTTTGTAGAATTTATAATAATAGTCAGAACAACATTTGTATGAAAAAAAATGTTCGAGAAAACGTACAAAAAAGTGAACAATTTTGGTTAAAATATCTATCTCTATATAAAAAAGTAATTTAGTAAAACAGATGATAGTTGAGGGATTTTCAAAAATATTGACACAACTGACACATTGACGTTCAGTAAAGGGAAGATTAACTTTTTGGCGGGATCTTGGAATGTCATGTAAATAAAGCTTGGTTATTATTGACCAGTGAAGTGAATGGGAAATAGTACCACGGAGCATGGATTCTGACTTGCAACAATAACTCCCTGGAGAGTTTTAACAAGACGGCCATCATCTTGTTAGTTCATTGAAATGATCGCAAGAAACTTATAATATCGTTACCTACTCGATAATGGCAATAATAATTTACTATACAATTGGTTCTCAAAAATAATATGAAAAAGGATGATTTGATCTCATTTTCTTCGTTAGCAACGCATGTGAAGCCGGGTCTGGCAGTAATACCTTAAATAAATAACACATTAATTAACAAACTACACAAATTTCAGTGTCAATATATCCAAATATGCAGTATGAATTTTACTATAAGTCTAAAGTCGCTTTCAGTTTAGACGTTTTGTGTCTGACTGCTGCCATACGGTCGATACACGGATTTATGAGCGGGTTTCGTACTTCATCCGGACGATAGACGACCTAAAACGTCTAATTCTGAGTGGGACGCGGTTCCAGTCCGCTGTATTTTAGTGATGTCCACCAATACTTGCATTCGCTCGAGTTATGGTTTCAGACGAGGAAGGGTTATTGTTGGTGATGGTATTATTAAAAAAAATGATTACATAGATAAATAATTACCTGGATAATTTTTAAAGTGAAACTTTTATTACATCGTCTCAAACTTTTTCGTCTGTGTGTTGCATGTCGCGTGATGGTCGGCCGCGGAGTAGGGATAAAGTGAAAGGCGCTCGTCAGAGCAGCCAGGGCCAATATGGCGGCGCCTATAGTTCGCAGCAGCTGACCGTGTAGTGTATAGACTATAATTAGTTAAATGTCTATAGTGTGAAAAAAAGTTTCACTTTTACCGTGGTTTCATAAAACCACACCATTTTTTTTTCATTCGTATTATTATTTTTAAAATTTGTATCATTTTTTTACATACATCCCAAGTCTTTTATTCTGTATACGATTAAAATAATCATCGTATTTTGAGTTTCATACAGAGGGTCGGACCTGCATTTTGTCTATAATTTTTGCTATTTTTGTGTCATATAGTAAGAAAGTAGGCAAAGTTATTTATTTTACAACATGCATAACTCGATGTGCCCTCCTCACTAGCAAATCAAAAAAGAGGCACATCGCATGTGACATTAGTAACATTTTTTCAGTTTCTAGCATTCATTTTAAACATCTCTTATTAGATTCTTTGTCTTCTTAGACCTCTTTCATTTTCTTCGTATTTATTAGTCAGTTAAGTTGAAACAATGAGATATCTTAATACCATTTTTTTACTTTTTTCCATCATTGCCAATTAAAATTATTTGGATCGGTATTCTCATATTTTCCTATTATGTTTTGTGAGCTTTTTTTAATTACTAGATGTGCCCGCGACTTAGCTCACGTAGAACCCTATATAAAAAAATGTGTGCGTGTACTAGTGTACACACGTAAGAAGTGAAACTTGTTTAAGGCCTTATTTTTCGCAAAATGATCTATATGCAACTTTCCAGAAATTTGTTTAAAAAAAAAAAAAAAAAATAACCCTTTCTTTCTTTATGGCAAACAATTTCATTAATATATTAAAAAATAAAGTTAAATTAGATAAAGTTTAAACAAAAGGATTTTATTATCATAGACATGAATACAAAAAAGATGGCGCGTAACGGAAAAATGTGACGGTAAATTTTTTCCAACGCCGATAAAGAAGTTTCACTTCAAAAATGGAGCCGTCACGGCACGTCTGGCAGATGTGAAACAACGAAATTATTTTGTACTAGCCGACCCGTGCCCACTTCGTTGGGCGGTAATAGGCATTATCAAGTTACAACTTTTCTCTAGAACTCAATCATATATATC
>AP028430.1:7654675-7756741 GCA_036509395.1 Antheraea yamamai
AAGTCCGTTCACACCGCCGCCGCCAGAATGCGGCGCTGCTCCCCCCACGCAGCACACTCAGACAGAGTGTGCTGCGCGGTATCTTCGACAGCGCCGCACTCGTGACAGGCGGCGGTCGGCTCCCTGCGTGCGATCCGGTGCAGGTACCACCCGAAACAACCGTGTCCGGTGAGTACCTGCACCATCCGGAATGTCAGGGAGCCCCACTCCCTGGAGATCCACTCCCGCAGGACCGGGCGGACGGCGTCTATGGTAAACCGTCCGAACCGCTCGTCCGCCAGGTCCTGCTGCCACCTTTCGACGGCGTCTCCTCTGAGATGCCGTCGCTCCGCCTCTACCTCCCTGGGAGCCGGAGGCTCCCCCCTTCGTTTCCTCGCCACCGTGAATTGGTACACGGCGGCGAGAACTCCTGCCTCCAACTCCCAGGGTAGGGAGCCGGCGAGCGTGAAGGCCGCCGCTGAGGACACCGTCCGGTACGCCCGGATCGCCCTCAGTGCCACCGTGCGCTGCGCATTACGAAGCGCGCGCACGTTGGCGGCACCGAGGGCGTCGGCCCAGACCGGTGCCCCGTAGGCGGCCATTGCTCGCACGACTCCCATGTAGAGTCGGCGGCACCCGGCGCCCGGCCCCCCTATGTTCGGGAGCAACCGGCCGAGTGCCGCCGCCGCCCCAGCAATTCGCGGTCCGAGCCCCGCAAAGTGGGGCTCGAACCGCCAGCGCCCGTCCAGGGTGAGGCCCAGATACTTCATCTGGGTCCCCACCCTGATCCGGGCGCCCTCCACCACTATGGGGGCCCCTGGGGGGGGCCCGCGCCGAGGCCCATGAAAGAGTCGGGCCGCGGTCTTCTCGAGGGCCACCCTGAGGCCCAACCTCCTTATGCGCCTGACCACGAGGGTTGTGGCCATCGTGGCCAGGCGCTCCACCTCCCTCCACTCCCCCCCCCCCCGGGCTACGACTAGGGTGTTAGCCGCGTAACATATGAGGCGTGCCCCATATGGGAGCACGCCGCGGAGCACCCAGTCGTAGCCCATGTTCCACAGGAGCGGCCCCAAGGCCGACCCCTGTGGAACCCCCCGCCTTGTGGCCCGCCGGACCATACGCCCGTCGCCGTCTACGTAGGCGACCTCCCTACCCTCTAGGTACGCCTCCAACACCCGCCGCAGGTACGGGGGCACTCCGAAATACCGGAGCGCCTCCCGTATGACCCCATGCGGCAGGGTGTTGAAGGCGTTGGCGATGTCAAGGGACACCGCCAAAACCCTATCCCCCTGGGAGGTCGCCTCCGCAGACAGCGACTTTAGGAGGGACAGGGCGTCCACCGTGGAACGCCCTGTCCGGAAGCCATACTGCGCGTCCGCCAGATTCGGCCCCACGCCCTCTAGGTGCTGGACGACCCGGGAGGAGATAATCCTCTCCAGCACCTTCCCGGCGTCGTCCAGCAGGACGAGGGGCCGATACGCGGACGCGCAGTCCGGAGGGCGGCCTGCCTTTTCCATGAGGCAGAGCCGCCCAAGCTTCCAGGGCTTCGGGAACTGCCCGACCGAAAGACACCGGTCGAACAGCTCCCGAAGCCACCCCCCTAATTGGCCCAAGGCGAGGCCGAGCACCCGACCCGGGACCCCATCAGGGCCGGGCGCTCTACGCCGGCTGAGGAGGCGCTCGACTGCCCTCCCCATCTCCTCTTCCGTTATCGGAGGGGGGGGACCGTCGCGCACCTCCTCGACTACCTCGCGAGGCGGAGGCATGGGAGGAGCCGGTAGCATCGGAGGGTCGGGGAATAGCTCTCCCACAACCCTCGCTACCACCTCCGGCCGGAGGGTCTCCGTCGCCGGGGGCGCCCATGATCGCAACTTCTTGCGCACGATCCGGTATGGGCGCCCCCAAGGATCCCCCTCCAGCGTCTGGAGCAGCTCCTCCCACGCTGCTTCTTTCGCCCGGCTGATGGCAGCCTGCAGGGTCTTCCTGCACTCCCTGTAGCTGCCATACAGCCGGGCCTCCGCCTCCGGGTCCCGGTGCCGGCGTCGGCGGCTGCGCCCGAACAGCCGCCGGGCCGCGGAGCAGGCCGCTCGGAGATCGGCGATCTCCGGCGACCACCAGTACACCGCCCGTTTGTCTGGGCGGTGTACGCTCCGCGGCATCGACGCGTCGCAAACCTCCGTGAGGGCTGCACGGAGGCGGGCTGCGGACGCGTCGACATCAGCCCCTGTGGGGGGGGGCATCGCCCAGGCCTGGACGATGGCCGCCTCTTCCGCTAATTCACGGTTGAGGCGGCTCATCGCCCAACAGGGGAACTTCGCGCCCCTCCGGGGGCGGGTGCCACTTCCGGCTTGGGAAGTGGAGACCTCGAACCTGATATATCGGTGGTCCGATAAGGTCTCCACCTCCTCCAGCACTCTCCACCCCCGCACACGGCGTGCGACGGACGGTGTGGCGAACGAGACGTCCACCACCGACGCCCCGTTCCATCGCACGCACGTGGGGACGCTCCCCTGGTTGAGGAGGGACAGCCCCAACTCGGCTGCCCACTCCTCAACGGCCATGCCCCTCAGGTCCGTGACTGCCACTCCCCAGGTCCTCGATTTAGCATTTAAATCCCCCATGAGGACCACGGGAAGCGGCGACAGCCGTCTGACAGCTCCCTGCAGGGAGCCGAGGTACGCCTCGAACTCCCGCAGGGGCTTGTTAGGGGAGAAGTACGCCCCCACAATGGCGTACTCTCCCCAGACGGCCGTCACGAACCCGGCCCCACACTCTCTCACCGCCAGGGACGAACCTCGACCCGCCACGATCGCCACGGAGCCGTTCCGGTCCCCAGCCCACTGCGGCTGGGAGGGAACGAAGTAAGGCTCCGTGGCGATCGCGAGCCCGATGCCCCACTCCGCCACTGACTGCACAAGAAGATCCTGTGCAGCGGCGGAGTGGTTGAGGTTCGCCTGGAGGAAGTTGCGTATGGTGTGTTCCATCACTGGTCCATAGCAACTTCCTCCTGCCTGGCGGCGACCACTCAAAAAAAAAAAAAAAACCACGTCTGTCTTTCTGTCTGTTCGAGAAAAACTCAAAAACTACCGAACGGATTTTCATGCGGTTTTCACCGGTGGATAGAGTGATTAATAAGGAACGTTTTAGTATATAATTTGCCAGGGATTTTTTCATAATCAGGGCGGGATAAGGCAGATATTTCTAAACTTCATTGAAATGTATTTTATTACTTATTCCTAGACACCTGCATAATTTTTTTACAAAAATCTAAAAAGTACAGCCACGTTAGATTCACATTCTTATTATATGTATAGACTATCAGACCCGGCGAACGTTGTCCCGTCCTGATAATAAAGAAAAACCTTGATAAATTATATACCTAAACGTTCCTCATGGTCAACTATATTCACCGGTGAAAACCGCATGGAAATCCGTTCAGTTGTTTATCGAGTTTATTTTTTGAGTTTATCACGAACAGACAGACAGATGTGGCAGAGAAATTTGTTTTATAATATACAATGGTAGGTTAATGAACACACATATTGTAACGATTTTTTTTTTTATATCAAAACTATTGTACTGACACTGCGTTCCTAGACAATAGATGAGATATTTATTTAATCAAATTTTATTATCTCTAACCAATTGTTAGATAAGTATTACATTCACGTGGCCAACACATACGTACATATATTATTCATCGAGAGTTGAAATGTGAACACGTGTTAACACAATAACATGTTGGTAGTGTTTAACAAAATGATTTCGCTATAAGCCTCTTTAATAACACAACGTACATCAAATCCTGTAAAATAATTGCTTATACCTAATGAATATACGTATGAATAAATCTCTTCAAAAGTTTTAGGAGACATTCAAAGAATAAATAATAGTTTAAAGAAACTAAAAAAACACGTTTTCATAAAAAATCCAACTAAAAAACAGAAAATAAAATTTAATAAATTTGGATTAAGAATAGTGTAAATTAGAAAGACGTTAAATTAGGCGTCACTGTTAATATCAGCACCTCCAGATATCAGTATTTTTATCATTTTTTTGTCACTTTTTACAAAAATATACATTTATTTCTAATTTACACTATTCTTAATCTAAATTTATTAAATTTTATTTTCTGTTTTTTAGTTGGATTTTTTATGAAAGCGTGTTTTTTTAGTTTTTTTAAACTATTATTTATTTTTCATTTTTTAGTTAAATTTTTTTAACTTTTTTTTTCGGATTATTGCATTGTCATCGACCTTTGACAGGTGTGCAAAGTTTGAAAGTAGGACAAAATCGAGCTCAAAGGGGTCGGTTATAAACATATATACATACAGGTGAAGCTAATAAAAGCGTGATAAAAAGGTACCGCTACAAGCCGAATGGTGAGACTGATATTGAGTGGGCGGCTCATGCTCAACTGTAATTTTAATTTCTTTATTTTGTTGTTTGAAGACATCTTTAAGGATTAGGGCAGCCTCAGCCACTTTGCGGCTTGGATATTGAGCGGCATTTCGATGGGCATATTGTCAACCATGACAACATTATCAACACACAGCAAACTATGTGTACCCGCTTATACCCAATCTTATGACAAAACAGTAACTGGAAAATATAACTAGTTTAAACATTAAAAACGCGATAACGGACTTGTGACCAAATGTTACAAAGCGCGTGTATAAATAATTTGGTTATTTTTAGATAACTACACACCGCTCAGATAGGTCGCGAACCCGTGCCCCCCATGGGCCATGCACCCTTGAGCTGGTTGCCCAAATAAAAATCGGCTGAGTGCCTTAAGCGCTCGCCTTAGTAGTCCGGTGAAGCTGTTAAGACCTTGCTAGGTCAATAGCGTAGTCAGTTCGAGGAAAAAAAAAATAGATAACTACACTAGCTGATAGATCTATATATATATATATATTACGTAGATCGATGCGAACAAAAATATAGGTAGGTAAATCTATTTAGTTAGTAGGTGTTATTGATCGATAACTGTAGTGATAAGAATTATTATTTATGGTCAATAACAATGCTAGCTTCGAGTGAATTATTTATTATTCCATCACTTATTGTACTGCATCACCAGGCAAATGTATTTATTTTGTCCTTTTTTTTTTTTTTAAACGTGGGGAAATCCCTTATGGATACACCACCCTCTCGGGGGAGAGGGTGGGTTATGTCCGACTCGCACGGACTAAAACCCCACGCGGCACGAGATCTCTATAGACTTCATCGTGCCGCCCCAGCGGTTGGCCCAGCAGCGAAAGCGCCGCCGCCGGGCCCCGTCTTTTGTTAGGAGACAGCCGGGTCCACACCGGCTGTCTCCTCCGTCCGCCGGACCTGTGCAATGGGAAGATGGGCCCCCCAACCCATCCTCCCTGGTCCGGCTACGGTATTTATTTTGTCCTAGTAATAACAATTATAGTTCGAAAATATCACACTTCTGAATAAAGTTTTACATAATGTAATTACACTCTATTTAAATAGTAGTTTAAGTATAGCTCAAAGAAGACACGAAACTTTAATGGCCAAATATAGTTAAAATTATCATTTAAACACGTGGTATTATATAATATTAATTGTATTTTAAAAGCAATTGTTTGTTGTTCACACGCAAAAGAAGTAAAAACTTAAAAAAAGCGAGAAAAGCGTTTGTCTAACTGTTCTCCCATACTCTAAAAAAAGTGAGACACTACTACGACTCCACCCGACACAGTGTTTGTCCCCACCACTTTTCTTCACACAAAAAGGCTGCGGATCAGGATTTCAAAGACCTCATATAAGAAGCTTCACTATTAAAATTATTTGACATAGAATTTAAAAACGATTGTTTTTTTTTCTCGAACTGACTACGCTATTGACCTAGCCAGGTCTTAACAGCTTCACCGGACTACTTAAAAAACGACTTTTAATGCAGTTTAAAGTTAATGTAGATTTGGACTAGGTGTAAAAGCTTATATCAGGCCAATAGCGTGGAAAGTTCGAAAAAAAAGAGATTGTAACTATATAGGTGGGTTTACAAAAAGTCCTACCATTATGGTTTCATCACAATGCTCTCCTCCTTCACTGATAGTTTCGGCTCATTTTCAATAATTCGAACCTGTGTCAGTGGACGCATTGTCCGACTACACTATCCACTAAGCCTTCTAAATCTATACATATAATAAGAATGTAAATCTAACGTGTCTGTACTTTTTTTATTTTGATTAAAAAAATTGTTGTAGGTGTCTAGGAATAAGTAATAAAACACATTTCAATTATTTTTAGAAATGTCTATCTTTCTGTCTGTTTGTATGAACACGCATCACTACTAAAGTATTGCGTTCACAATAACTACCTCAGCAAGAAAATCATAAAGCATATCCTCGAGTGACGTTTGGTCTGTGTTTCATTAAACTCTCCTCTATGATAGAAAAAAAAAAAAAAAAATCGGTTGACTCTATCAAAAGTTATTGTAACTTTAATGACGACGCGACTTAAGTACGAGATAAACGTAGATAAGTATACATTCAGGTGATTAGTCACTGTTTTTTTACATTAGTTTCCACGCGGGCACAGCTAGTATGTAATAATAATAATGTAAACATAGCTATTGGATTATAAAAAATACATTATCTCATGTATAATTTGTAATTGAAATAAAGTATAAATTAATTCTTTATCAGTCCTTGTTTACTTTTTACAACCTACTTATTTTTTTAATCATAGTCACATGTTAATTATCTTCACAGAATATGTTTTTTTTTTAAATATTTGATGACTAAGTGCGAATAACGCGGCGAGCAAGCACATGGCACAAGTTACAGCACACGTGTTTCCTCGACCTCGATATCAGCACAGTGATTACATATGGCCACGAGGAACTCCCTGATGGATGTATTTTATCAGAATTTTTTTTTCTATGGAAATTATCTTTTAACTTTATTATCTGGTTTAACTATGATAACACGTATGTATTTTTTTTATCACTACATACTATAAAACAAAGTCCTATGCCACGTTTGCCTGTCTGTTCGCAATAAACTCAGTAACTACTGAACAGATTTTCATGCGTTTTTCTTTTTTTCTATTCCGCAGACTCTTAGTCCGCACCTTTTTCTTTGCTTTCGTGTAATGTGTTGTGCAAGTCAAAAATCGTATCTGTGAGCAACTATTGTTTTTCTTTTCTTTTTTTTTAATATTCATTTATATATTTTTATTTAACTGTTAGCTATTTTAGGTTTAATGACGGTATTGTTTTATGGCGGTTTGGATTTTAAGATTATTTTTTTTTAGTTTTATTACTTAGACTTTTAGTCATTACCAAAACAATAATTATCACGATCTCTTTATTTAATCTTAATATATATATTTCTTGTGTGCGTGTGTATGTGACTGAACTCCTCCTAAACGACTGGACCGATTTTGATGAAATTTTTTGTGCGTGTTCGAGTGGATCCGAGAATGGTTTAGATTCACAATTGGAACCGGTAGGTGGCGCTGCAGTTGACTTTTAGGATTTTTATTTATTAAAGGCAGGACAACGTCCGCCCGGTCCGCTAGTCTTTATATATAAATTTCTTCTGTACGTTTGTACGTCACTGAACTCCTCCTAAACGGCTGGTCCGATTTTCATGAAATTTTGTGTGCGTGTTCCAGTGGATCCGAGCATGGTTTAGATTCACAATTGAAACCGGTAGGTGGCGCTGCACTTGAACTTTAGATTATTTTTTTTTTATCAAGGTAGGACAAAGTCCGCCCGGCCCGCTAGTTTAATATAAAGTTATAAGAAGCTTTTTGATGTGAAACGTCTATAGTCGCGGGTAAACCTGATTGTTGGCTAGGTGCGACGTGGCGCCGCAAAACGCGAACGTTGCACTATTAACGAAATACTCAAAAACATTTGCAACTCTATGTGTATAAACATAAGATTCAAATTCTTTTGTCGGCTTCCGTTATACTAGAGTTACGCGGCACGCGCCGACGCCGTAGCGTAGCGCTAAATGCCGCCAAACAGAGGAAAAAATACTAAACTGTTTTATCGTCGTCTATTTGTGTAGATATACGCAGACGAAGTCCCGACAGAATGCTAGTGTAGTATAAACTATAAAGTATTTAACACACGGACACCTAGTAACCGTGTCGTCAAATGTCATTGACGTCACACGTGCTGCGTCGTCTAGCCGCTACCCCGCCCCGGTGACTCTACTGTGACACAATTACCGATCAATGACAACAACACGTAACTCCGCCATATAAACCATACTAGCTTCTGTCCGCGACTTGGTCTGCGTGGAATAGTTACTTTGGGCTAACACTAACACGCAGCGGAAGTTTTTTGAAAACGCCCCAATTTTGAAACATTCTTCATTGGTGCTCCGCTCCTATTTGTCTTAGCGCAATGACATATAGCCTAGAGCCTTTCTCAATAAATGAGCTATCTAACACTGAAAGATTTTTTCAAACCAGAGCCGTAGTTTCTGATATTAGCGTGTTCAACTAAACAAACAAACAAACCCTCCAGCTTTATAATATTAGTATAGATATTAACTTCACAGAATACTACTCCCATACCTGCGTGCATCGGCACGAAGTTTTGTCTATGCTCACACTAAATGCAAATGTGGGAAGACATTATCATTACGAACTATCGGGCTGCGTGGTGATAGGCGCAGCACGGTAATTGAACTGGCGGTTTTACGCACATCAAAGGAGTTTAGCGGACACTAATTTCTAGTTATTAGTATGACACAGAGTTACCTACAGCCTCGCGTCACCGCGTGACGTTGGCTTTTATTGTATTGTTTAGATAGAAATGTTTCCCTGTAATATTAAAGTTTCACTTCTATACTGATATTCTATACGCTATTCTCACACTTATATATAAGCTATATATAAGCTATCCGTTTTACTGTAACACGCCACAAGATAGCACTAAGTTATATTTTATTGTTACAGAGATTTTTATTGTAAATTGTAATTGAATTCGAAAGAAGTCGCGAGTGGTTTCTAGTATCTATATCAGCCGTTTACTTTCATAATACAAGCTATACTGGGCTTGCGTCAAATTGTGTCTTCATTTATTTTATGTTAGCTTATTTTATGTCGTAATCATCTAGTGATCAAAATTCAACCGTAAATCATAATTTTTTGAAGTGTTAATTTTAAGAAAATAAAGCTAACTTTCCCCAAACAAGTATTAATAACGGTAAAGCTCGTAAATAGCTACTGAAAATAGTCCGTTACCAAACAGAAGAGAAAATTGTACTGAATCTATTTTGCCTATTTACATTTTATTCAAAAAATTATTCGTAAAAAATTTCATATCTCTGGATACAAAATTAGATAAGTATTTAATTGTTTTCCACTCTGTGGTCATTTTATAGAACGTCGTCATATTGCGATTGTTGGAACGAATGTAGTGCGGTAGCGTGAAGAGTCACATGGCCATTGGCACTTTTAAACGACGTACAATACCACTTATTGACGTAAGTGAATATAATATCGTGTGCTAGTACTGTTATGCACGTGTATAGCATTGATATACAAAAGCACATATAATTTTAAACACGATGATGACATTATTATTATTTACATGCCGAAAAAATAATGATTAATGGGTAACGTATAAATCAGTAATCTTACAGTAATTTCCGTTAATTTGTCTGGACTATTTTCTTTGATTTTTTTTTTCAACGTGAGAAATCCCATCATAGTTACCCTACTACCCGGAAGAGCAGCTGGATTTTGTAGATCTTCTACTCTCTAAAATCTCACGGTGTGTCATCCACCGCTGTGATGAGTCGGCACGGTGCATGTAACCGCTAAGGAGACAGACAGGTATACATAAAGTGTCTCATCGTCTATCAAATCCGTGCAATAGGAAAATGTGCCATCGACCCATCTACCTAGGATCGACTATGGTGGAGGGCGAAGACGAGTAAAGCGTTTCCTTCTTCGTCCGGCCCTCCGTAGGCGGAAAGGGCCGCTCAGAGGATCCTTCTAGAAAAAGCTGAACCAATATTGACGCGATTTTACTAGCAGATAGGGATTTTCACAGTACTATTTAGGCTACACACCTTTCCATGTGATATAAGCTGGAATAAAAAAAATTACACATGTAAAAATAGTAGAAATGCTAAAATTTGATTTAAAAAAAAGACAACCCAAAACTGAACTAGGTAAAACAGTAAAATACACAACAAGACTATTTTCATGAGGACAAAGTCGCGGGAACGAACCAGTCTCAAACCTTTTCAAACGTTATTATCAATATGTAGTCAAATGTAGATAAAATATTTACCATTTATTTTACTTCAATAGTTAATGCCGCCTCAATAAATTATTTGTGTATGTGTGTGTACATGTGAGATATTATTTACAGTATATCTCAAGTACACAATATACTGTATTGTCCATTTTTGTTATTTATAATACATACAGTGTAGTTGAAAATGAACGTTGCGGTGCGTAATAGCTCGTGCGATTTCGTGTCATGGCCCGGCAAGCACGTGTTTGGCTCAGCAGAACACGTGAGTGCCGACCTACTTGACTCGGGGTCGCTGGCCTGCGACGCTGCAAACATTGCAATTGCTGCCTTCTCGAATGTTCGGAAATAAAATTGTTCAGTATTAACGGCCGGGTGAATTTTTTATCAGCACATTTGTTCTTAAAAAGTTCTTGTAAAGTTGCTTGCACTTTTACATCGGTTTTAGCTTCCTGATACAGTTTATAAAATATGCGTTCTTTTTATCTATACTAATATTATAAAGAGGTAAAGTTTGTGAGTTTGTGACGTTGTGGCGTTGTAGGGGGTAATCTCAAGAACTACTGATCCGATTTGAATAATTATTTGTTCGTTATATAGCTCATTCATCGAGAATGGTTATAGGCTATATATCATCACGCTAACGCCAATAGAAGCGGAGCACAGATGAAAAATGTTTCAAAATCGAGATGTTTTTTTCTTTTTGAGAGCTTCTGCTGTGTGTCAGCGTTAGCCCAGAGTAGTAACTATTACTACGCGGACGAAGTCGCGGGCAGGGGCTAGTTAGAAAATAAATCTTTTAACGACTTATTCATTTTTGTCAGCAAACTAACATTACTTCGTGTTATAAATAGTCATAGCCATTACTAACTCTACTATAGTAAGTACCGAAAATTTCACGAAAAAAGAAATCGACGGGTCATTAATGTACTGGACATTAACATCCAGCTGCCTGTTCCGACTCCGCACGGGTGTACTAACGATACTCCTGTACAACCATGTAATAACATAAAATGGCAAGCCAACAACCGTACGTCAGTCTAACAATTCTTCATGCAACGCATCAAAGGAAAGGGTAGTGATGCGTATCAAATTGCGACCACCGCCCTCTCCCGTTAAATTACTAATTCCGAACATATTTGTGCGAAAACAACAAAATCAGAAAAAAAACCAACAACTCTGACGATTTTTAATGATATGCCTACTGTCTTCTGTTTCACTTATTTTTATATATGGAATTTTTAACCAAAACAATTCACATTTCCGCACTATTTCCTAAACATTTTCTTAAAAATAAAGTTTGTCCTGATAAATGCAATCACAACAAAAAGTGAATTAGCCAAATAGGTGCTCTTGCTCTTACATGCATTGGACAATTGATTTTTATTTACAGAAGTAAGTTTATGAAAGAAGTCTATCAAACAGTGATTTTAATTCATACACTTAAATTTTATCACCTTATATTTTTGATACTTATTAGTACACTAGCGGGCCCGGCAGATGTTGTCCCGCCCTGATTATGAAAAAATCCTTGACAAATTATATACTAAAACGTTCCTCACCAATCACTCTATCCACCGGTGAAAACAGCATGACAATCCGTTCGGTAGTTTTTGAGTTTATCGCGAACAGACAGACACACAGACGCGGTAGAGGACTTTGTTTTATACTATACTAGCGGGCCCGGCAGACGTTGTCCCGCCCTGATTATGAAAAAATCCTTGACAAATTATATACTAAAACGTTCCTCACCAATCACTCTATCCACAGGTGAAAACCGCATGACAATCCGTTCGGTAGTTTTTGAGTTTATCGCGAACAGACAGACATACAGACGCGGTAGAGGACTTTGTTTTATACTATACTAGCGGGCCCGGCAGACGTTGTCCCGCCCTGATTATGAAAAAATCCTTGACAAATTATACACTAAAATGTTCCTTATCAATCACTCTATCCACCGGTAAAAACCGTATGACAATCCGTTCGGTAGTTTTTGAGTTTATCGCGAACAGACAGACAGACAGACGCGGTAGGGGACTTTGTTTTATACTATGTAATGATAATGATAATGATTTTGCGGAATACACTTTGGTTTTCGAACACGTGAATTTTGTGGGATCACGAAAAAAAACCAAGCAGGCTTGTTGCCATTTCCGTTAGAGCCTAATTTGAAATTTAAATATAAGAAAATTATTCTGCACATGACATTGGCAGAATTTTGTATAAACACATTTGACGGTAGCCCCATTTATTAACAGAGGAGTTTATAACATTTTATATGGAGTTTTTGGCGGGATTTTGGTCTGTCATGTAGTAGATTTTATATTTTATTCATAATCTTGTGTTACTTGACTCTATATTGTGTATATTGTGTAAAATTGGTGGTGTTTTATGTAATATAGTTTGTTTATTGTGCATAAATGAAGTGAATGGAAAATAATACCACGGACCATGAATTCTGAGATGCCACAAAAATTCCATGGAAAGTTCTAACAAGATGGCCACCATTTTGTTAGTTCCATTGTAATTATATCAAGAAACTTGTAATATCGATACTCACTTGACAATGGCAGTAATAGTCTACTAGAAGACTGGTTGCCAAAAATTAAATAGAAGAAGAACTTGTAATACTATTAACTATTCGACAATGGCAGTAATAATCTAAAAAATTGCTTGCCAAAAATAAAGATAAAAAAATTTTATCTATTGTTTTGTCCGTTCTCGACTTTGTCCATTTAGCCTTTAATAGAATGATAACTACATTCCTTGTTATATTTTTAGCCGGTTTTAATATAGCTGTAAGTTCGGGTTTGCGTTCTTCTCTAGATGAAAAGATAAACGCAATGAATTTATTGTTTTCCAAGATTATGGCGGCAGGCTGTGTACCTAGCTTGGCTTCCTATTTGACGGAGCCTGGGTACCGGTTTTTGCCAGGCTGCCGCAGGGGCGGTTCTCAGGTAAGATAGCGAAACCGATCCCTGGCTACCATGCGGCAGACGGTACACCGTGGAGTTTTAGTCAGTGCGAGTAGAACATAACCCACTCTCCCACGGGAGGATAAGTATCCGTAGTCTTTTCCCCCACATTAATAGATAAAAAAAGAGATGTGATAACCATGTCCAAAAAAATGATAACGATTACTGGGATCGCGACAATAGGTTCGATAATATTATTCAGGCAATAATAATAAATCTGCAGGATGACTCTGATTCAAGCTCTGATAGCGAAATGGAAAGTAAAGTTGAAACAGAATCTATGTTAGATTAGTCAGTGTAATTTATTTACCTAATAAATAGTTTTTAACTTTTTGGTTTGAATTGTCAGTCACTTCTTCTTTTTCCTATTACAAATGGCTACATTTCGTTTATATTATCTTTATTTGTATTTATCTAAAAATCACATTGGACAAAAACAGGGATTTTATATAATTAGGCTCGTAAAAAAATAGCTTCAAAAAAATTGGGCATTGATATCGTAAGATCTGTCTGACACTACGAATCTCATGTTAGTTTATGCTCTTTCCTTCCTACTCCCCACCACCCCGCGCATACCTAAGGTGCGGTACAGCGGTTGCGGTCAGACTGTGGTCAAGAGTTTAACACCCCACAAAGTTAAAACATGTTCGATGTTATACATATAATGTAATATGTACTTATACCTGAATTTGTGTTCTTCGCAATATTCAGAGGGGTCAAAAAGTTTGGCGAGGACTGTATCATAGATTTTATTTATCTCTTCCGGTCATTAATTACATACCGGAGATTGTGACTTAGTTCTTCATTTCAAACGAATTGTCGCCAAAGATCTGGATCTTTTGGTAGGTGGATGGATGTGCAGATAAATAATACATACTAGCCATTTGGTGACTTTTTGGAACCACCGGTTTGCGCTTTTCCCTCTCGGCCACTTTCCTTCAATTTTTCCTAATATTAGTATACTTTTTTTTTGGCAACCAATTTTTTTGTAGATTATTACTGCCATTGTCGAATAGGTAAACTTTATATATATATAATAGGTAAATATTACAAGTGTCTTGTGATCTTTTCAATTCATAAGATGGTAGCCGTCTTGTTAGAACATTCCAGGGAGTTTTTGTGGCAAGTCAGAATCCAAGTTCCTTGGCATTATTACCTATCCACATCACTTGTTCACAATAACCTAACTATATTTATGTACAACATTACAAATATTACAAAATATAGTGCGAAATACCACAAGATTACGAATAAAATATAAAATACACTGCATGACATTCCAAGATCGCTCCAAAAACTCCCAAATAATGTAGTTCTTTCCTTGTAACGTTGTCAAGATATCGAAATATTTCAGATTCAATTTTTACTACGAATGCATCGTAGCCATAATTACCTAAACCTAATGTAAAAAAAGTGTGTGTGTACTTATGTACACGCGTTAGAAGTTTAGCGTAACAAGATAAAAATCTTTTCAAAAATTCTAACAATAGAAAGAAGATATTTAATACGTTGAAAGTTTTAATACAAAGAAATACAAACAACAAATACAAAGAAACAAAATGTTGACTACAGCTAACCTCAGAGTGTCGGTTTTTCGTGACGGTCGACGCGTTCGTCGTAAAAATTTACTCTCATAATTTTTCCCTAACGCGCCAAAAGAAGCATAACTTCAAAAACAGTGACTAATAAAATCATCTGCATATATTAATCCATATATTATAAGTCCATTTACTTATCTACTTTTCTCTCGTAGTTAAGTCGCATCGTCATTAAAATTACATTTTGATAGAGGGAATCAATTTTAATGCAAGACTAAACGTTACTCAAGGATATGCTTTATGATTCTTGGTGAGGTTTTATCGTAAACGTAATACTTTAACAGTGATGCATGTTCATACAAACAGACAGATAAACAGACAGACATTTCTAAAAATGATTGAAATGTATTTTACTACTTATTCCAAGATCCCTGCAAAAAAATTTTTTCACAAAAATCTAATTCAATTAACACGTCAGATTCACATACTTATTATATGTATAGATTTTAAAAACTTTTATAATATCAAATTATGTAATTTTAAAGCCTAATTAAAAAAAAATTGCCTAGATATTTAAAAACATCATTCGCCATTTTGAGATTTGGTTCTTAAAAAGTCAGCCGAGGGGTTAAACTTTTATTTCTATTTTGATATAACTATCTATTACAACAAAAAATAGGTAACAAAAGCGTGGGAAAACGCAGGCATAATTAGTAGGTACACTAAATACATCGATTTAAAGTTACGTACAGGTAAACACAAAAAAAAACAACATTCAACAAAAAACTATTCAAGGTGTCGCATATTATTAAAATAATGCTTCTTTTATACATTTTTCATGCCAGGGTTTTGAAAACAAGGCCAACGTCGAATGTGTGTGAACATTTTTATTCTATTCACATGCTTATAATAGTCGAGACACGTGTAACGTATCCGGAAAAATCTTACTATAACCGTAATACAACAGTAATCTTTGGCACTATTTTTGAAATAGAGTATGTCGTTCATAATCACAAATGCTGTGAAATGAAAAATAACAAGAGATAAAAAAGAAATGAAAATTTCTAGATGAACAGATAAATAAACAATCATTTCTTATAGTTATTTAGCCCATCGCGAAAACATTGGCGGAGTACGCAATGATATTATAACCATATAGATACGTCATATGTTCTTCGACAGCGCCTTGTTAAAACTTGACTAGTGCTATTGACTACGCCCGGTATCGCTACGACACACCCGATTGGGGAGACTGAAACGCCACCGGAACATTACTAGCGCCACCATATTAGAGATGCATCAATTCTATACATAAATAAGAACGATTATATAGAATTGACGTATTACTTAAATAACAATAATTTGATCCTTATTATTAGTTTTGTGTTACTAAATTATTTTGGGGTAACGTGAGTAAATAGTAATTGCTTTGACTTCCACAGTTCAGCATATAAAAGGCAAGAGGACTTTGATCTGCACACACTTTTATGTGAAAGTTACTGTAAGACGAAGCTCTGCTCGGATAAATAGTCACAATGCCTACAGAGTGTTAATTAGCATCTCTGACCGCATCGGCTAATACGTATTTTGTAACACTAGGTAGCTTATTTTTGACGACTGCCCGTCAATTCGCCCGTATCTAAGCAACATATAACTATTTCTTTTTCACCACCGATATTGAGAATATGCCATCTTACTTCCACATTTTATGTAAGGCAGTGTGGCGTTACAATATTACTTTACGTATGTGTGCACTATCGTGCCATTTGTTTTCTCAAAATATTATGTGGATAACATATCTTTAGTTATAATATATTTGTGGAGTACGCATGATAAAGGTTAGGGAATAAATATATTCTAAACCTACCAATACTTAACATAGCATCTCCTTAATTAACATAAATAAAAAAACAGGATGTGTTGTAGAGACACACAATAGAAGTAAAACTTTTTTATCATGGGGAAATATTTTAATTAAAAAAATATACCAAAAAGCCAACGTCACGCTGTGTTTCCAGGCGGCCACCCATCCAAATATTGACCGCGCCCGACGCTGCGTAACTTCAATGATCGGACGAGAACCGGTGTTTTGAACATTCTACCAGACACAGTGTTTACTCCTCCCACTTTTCGGCACACAAAAAGGTTACAGATCAGTGTTTCAAAGCTCTTCCATAAGACGTTTCACTTAAAAATAATGTTCACATTAAATATGTTATAGTTTTCTGTTTTTGAACTTATACTTCTTTTGGGGCGTTAGGGAAAAATGATGAGAGTAAATTTTAACGATGCGCGCATTATATTTGCATATTTGCAGGCATATTTTATAACCACAGATTACTAAAATACTGAATAGTATAAGAGTGGAAAGGTACACCCTTTCACAGGTAGTTTATCGCGTCTGTGGTACAAAAAAGTTGAGATTTGTTAATATTTGAAGAGGGGCTTTTTCGTCCAAAGTTTAAAAACGAGTGCAGTATACAAAAATGGATTAGAACATGGATTATTGGAATATTTGGTTTTTATTTTATCATATATGTAAGATTGTAGTAAAAAAATGATATCCAACATGCGTTTTATTTTTTATTAATCGTAAATAAAAGTTAAGTTTTAGGTAACCCATATTATTTCCCATAGAACAATTTGTATTGTAGGTCAAAGTAAAGTGTAGTGTAAGTAATAAAGAAATATATTTAATTGATAAAACTAATTGGAATTATACAAAATTGCAATTAGATTTAGCGAAAATCAGGTTTTTCTAAACCAGAGTTTCAAAAATGTGTGCTCAAACTCCTATGTGTTGAAACTCCCAAATTGGGATCCATATTCCAGCTAGAATTAGTATTTTTACTGTCAACGCTCGAAGGGTTAACATGTTTACTATCTTAGATGGTTATCTCAATAACACCAGATGAGATATTAGTAAAAACATTACTTAGAAACCGTTTAACATACAGGATGGGTCAAAAGATTTTTCATAAATTTTCAGCTTCATAATTTATACAGCTATTACGAAACATGATTTATGTATACAAACAACATAGCCTCAATTAATGTTAAACTTACGTATGCGATGAGGCTTCTTTAACTGAAAACCAGCTGTTTCTAAAATATAAAACTTGTGTACATACATATTACACTTGAGAATTTTTATTTGTTCTCGGTTACATACTATCAAATTACATTATTAGGTCGATTATTCGATAATTCATGTGGGCTGTTCAAAGCCACGTGGAGTTTGCGGGCCGGATTACATTAGCGGGATTGTGTTTCGATATTCAAATAAATTGTCCCTCGTGTAATGTATTACTGAATATGAGTGTACCAACGTGAATCGTGATGCGTGGTCTGCCATGTGCTTCTCACATAAATGTAGGCACAACGTGACATATTATTCATACAAATAAGACGTCATATTCGACACCAGTAGCAAACAATAACAATCGGCGAGGCGCGACGTTAGACTAATGCCACAGTATAAATATAAGAGACAGTATGGAAACTACCTGCAAACGATCGTACCGGCACACTCACACAAACATGTGCATCGACGCGACCCCTATGCGGTTTTCGCGGTGCTGTCTATAGAGTACTTTTTTAAATCTCTTGCGCATGTTTGTGTGAGTGTGCCGTTTTCGAGCGTTTTCTGGTACTTTCCGTACTGTCTCTTATATTTACACTGTGCTAATGCTCTGTTGTTTCTCTGTATTACGTTATTTGAAAACGTTTGCGAATATTGCTACGTGTATTGTGTACGTGTAATCAAAGCCGACACTCCTAAATCTAATTAAGCTCGGGTGACTTAAGCAAAATAAAAAAGTCGAGACAGTCAGTCATAAGGACTGCCGACCGAAGTTAAAAATTAAAACTCATATTAATTATAGTGTGACAATATTTAAATTTCAGTATTTGTTTCATGAAATTATTAACATTATTGTCGTTTTCATATCGATTGGCACTCGGAGCAATAATAATTATTATAAAGTCTAATAATCAATAAAACGTATGATGAGCTGGAAAATATTCATATTACATGTACACAGGCCCCTATACTACACGTCGCTAGTCTGACGCAAGCGCAATAGGGCCGGTCATGCTTACGTAGCATGTCATGACGCGAAATTATAAATTTACCTCCTGCCAAAAATAACCGCTCAACACGCCTAGAGAAGTTGTCACTTCAAAACCATTGCGTGTATCAGTGTGTACACGCGGAGGAAGTGATACTTCTTTGGCTTATATGCACTAAAATATATATAAGAGTTTTCTTTCTTCGAACTGACTACCTACACTAATGGCCTAGTAAGGCCTTAAGAGCTTCATCGGACTACTTATATCTATAAGGGAATGCTCGTTACTTATAAGCTATACAAACTCCCATAGTATAAATACTTATTTACTGTTTTTACTGTATTCACTGTTTTTTTGTATACTGCTTAAAGGAGACAAACACTAAAACATACTCACCCTTTCACATAAATACATTACATACATTAAACTTAACGCGTAATGAAAGTTTTCCCCTGCTATGCCATAAGAAATTTCACTTTTAAAAGATAATTCGTTTTTAACCAATCTTACTTAGAATGTTAAAGCTAAATTTAACATTCCTACCCGGGTTCCTATAATCTTTTATTTACGCCTACTAACGGTCCCAGCAGACGTTTCCTTCTTGATAATAAAAAAAAAACAAAATTCAACCGCAGTGCCACCTACCGTATCCGACTCTGAATCTAAACCATTCTTGAACACGCACAAAAAATCATCAAAATCTGTACAGCCGTTTAGGAGAAGTTCGATCACATACACACAAGCAGAAAATAATTATATATAGGAAAGTAAAGATAACAATGTGCACGTATTTATGCTGATAAGTATTAATATTCTATCCGTCCAAATATCTTTCGAATTGTACGTTTTTAGAAGATACTAGCGGACCCGGTGGACGTTGTCCCGCCCTGATAATAAAAAAAACCTTGACAAATTATATACCTAAACCTTCTTCATGAATCACTTTATCGACTGTTGAAAGCCGCATGACAATCCGTTCTGGAGTTCTTGAGTTTATCGCGCACAGAAAGACAGACGTCGCAGAGGATTTTGTTTTATAATACAGTAGAACCTCGTTAAGTCGAACTTCGATAGGTTGAAAACCTTCAAATATCGAAAAAATGTTTTGTTCCCTTCGCTTCAATACCAAAACCTCAATTACTCGAAATCTCAACCCTCTATTAGTCAAAATAATCAGTGAGTCCTTCCAAGCCATTTTGGTACATATTTTCACTCCATAACTCGAAAAATTAAATTTTACCTCTGTATCTTGAACATAGCAATGTTTTATTTTACAACTTTTACCTACTTGATTATTTGAGATTTATTATCTCTATAGTTGGAAGAAAAATAAGTTACCGACTTTAAGAATTCGCCGACAGTGTAAGTATTATACCATTGTTTCTTAGAAAGCAATTTAGGAGAATGAATGAAATGAAATTCCACGTTTTAGACTTAGTAAAACCAGTAACAGTTTTTTGGGAAATAGTGTTAGATTTTACAACAAAGTCCCAAAGGATATTACCGATTTGCCGGATTGAGAATTTAAGCGCCATGTCAAGCGGGTTTTGGTGTCAAAAGGCTATTATAGAGTGGATCAATATGTGAACGATGGTGATGTCTGGAATTAACTCATCTCTGTGCATCCGTTAAAAACGTCTGTGACATTTGATATTTGGGCCGCTCCTGTGGAACATGGGCTACGACTAGGTGGTCCGCGGTGCGCTCCCGATCGGAGCGCGTCTAATATGTTACACGGACGACACCCTAGTCGTAACCCGGGGGTTGTAATGGTGTAGTTTGGTGCGCCTAACCACAGTGGCCACAACCGTTGTGGTTGGGCGTATCCGGAGGCTAGGCCTCAGGGTGGCCCTTGACAAGACTGAGGCCATATTATTCTATGGACCTCGGCGAGGGCCACCATCTGGGGCTCACGTAACTGTAGATGGCTCCGGATCGGGATGGGGACTCGGATGAAGAATCTGGGCCTCCCCTGGACGGGCGCCGGCGATTCGAGCCCCATTTTTAGGAGCTCGATCCGCGGATTATTGGGGTGGCGGCGGCACTCGGCCGATTGCTCCCCAACATAGGGGGGCTGAGTACCGGGTGTCGCCGACTCTATATGGGAGTCGTGTGGGGGATGGCCGTCTATGGGGCCCGATGTGGGCTGATGCTCTCCGTGCCAGCAACGTGCGGGCGTAATACGAAAAAAATACAAAATATGTGCAACATTCAGTATCAGTGATTTAGTATTATTTCTTTTATTATTTCTTTTTACATTTTTTGGTTTTTGTGATTAAATTCAATAACTACACAAAATATGTCCTTTTATATTAGAAACTTAACAGTTAATTAGGATATAGCACTTAATTTTTAATTATTTACCGGATTAATCTGTACGAATTTTGTAATTGATGCGATTTTAGACTTTAATTTAGTAAACACATAGTTTTAATCAGTTTAAAACTTAATATTTCCGTTCTGTTTCTACAAAACCTCCAACTGAACACATAATATACCGTGTATATAAACGTGCGCTTCAAAATTTTCCATTGAAAATTTTAATACAATGAACAAACTAGTGTACCGCATGTCGGAAAACGTGAACCTTAAATATTTATGCAAAATAAATACGTCTGCCCGCCTTGTTTATTCGTCGTACACTTGGCCTTGAGATTTATTTTTGTACTTTTAAATTACATTTTGATGTATAAAAATGAGATTCATGTATTCTGTATTGAATTTGCGTACTGAATAGCAACGGTGGACAAGCATTATAGCATATTTTTGCATGGTGGTAGGATTTTTCTAAGTCCACCTGGCTTGCAACCACTCTCAGTATATAGTGTACTAGCTGACCCTTGCCCACTTTGTTCGGCGGTAATAGGCATTATCAAGCTACAACTTTTTTCTAGAACTCAATCATATATCTCTCATCGTTAAGGCAGCGTTCGTAAGAAACGTTTTTGTTCGACCATTTTTTCTCCGACTCCCCAGATATTACGCTCTACAACCTCACAAACTTTACCTCTTTATATCGTAATCCGGTGAAGCTGTTAAGACCTTGCTAGGTCAATAGCGTAGTCAGTTCGAGGAAAAAAAAATTACCTCTTTATAATATTATAATAATAATATAATTAATTAATAACTTCTGCCCACGACTTCGTACGCGTGGAATAGTTATTTTGGGCTAACACGCAGCGCAAGCTCTCAAAAGGAAATTAACCCCGATTTTAAAATATTCTTGATTGTTGCTCCGCTCCTATTGATCTTAGCGTGATGATATATAAGCTATGACATTCACAAATAACGTGGCTTTCTATTGGTAAAAGAGTTTTCAAAATCGGCTTAGAACTTCCTGCGATTACCCCCTACAACGTCACAACGTCACAAACTTTACCTCTTTATAATATTAGTATAGATTATCTATGGCTACCACTCGTCAAGTTGAAAATCTGTCGTGAAGCACGTGTTGTGTACTGGCAGCTGTACTTGAACATAAAAAAAATAAAGGTAAGCAGTATGCAAGGGTGCGATGGTAGCTCAGCTCGTTACCTACCTAATATATATTTTAAAACAAACAACGCAAATCGTACCTATATACTAAGCGTGCAGTTTTGTATATAATTTTCTTATACAACGTGGAAAATAAACATCAAGAAAATAATATTGAAACTTCATCCCTTAAATGGGATGAATAATGGGATTATTTCCGAGATGATTTTCCCATTACAGCATTATTTATGTTACTGTTAACAAATTCACTTAAATATCATAATCACCAAACATACGGTATCAAAGAACATAGACACGTGAGCTATTTTACTTTGCAAGCGTGGAGCGGCACGTGTCTCCGCTGAAAACATTCCATGTCCATTTAACTTGGCCTGTGCTGTTCTTAAGACGAGGATATACTACCAAGTAATTGAAAGGTCTAATAATAATGGATGCGATTGTAAAAAAATATCCCTCAGCCATGTTGCGAGACCAGCATGACATACAACGTGACTGTGAAGATTACATTATTCTTATTTTCCGGTCATTGGGTGAGACCGTATCATGTAAATTATTTTTTTATATCAGGTAATGGAATATACTGTTATTAATTGGTACTTTTGGCGACTTTATTCCTTTTTTATTGTAATTCTATAATTATTGCTTAGCCGTCATTGAAAAACACAATGATATGACGCAACGTAGATCCTTACGCAGGTTCAGTCTTATCTTCGATTGAAAATTCATATTGGTTCAATAATTTACAAGTGATATGCATTCTAACACTGGAAATTAATGATTTTATTGGTGTAAATTTTAGTACTAATTTAATTACATCTTTATAAATTTATAAAAGGTGTTCTATTTTTTACTCGGCGACTGTTAACATAAGTGGCAAAATCTTGTTTCAGGAATTGTATCTACTAATATTTTTTTTTAATATGTTAACATGACAGCTGTCAATTAAAAGGTAAATATCTCAAGGAGTAGTTGTTCTTTTCCTTGTTATCTTTTAATCGTATTAATTTTACTAAGATAGAAATAATATCACATATGATTACAAACATGATTTTGAAATTCTTAGCAAAAACGCTCTTTCCAGTCGCGGACATTTGTGTGTTGGTTTATACTTTAAAAATACATTTGAACAATCATCAAAGCAATTAACGGAGGAAGTAAAATTAATCCCTCTTATATTAGAAAATATATTCCTATTATCCTTTCATATTATAAGAATTATAAAGATTTCTTTCGTTCTGAAAATAAAATGAAACTGTTAATTATCTATACTTCTATACTATACTTCATTACATAGTATAAAACAAAGTCCTCTATCGCGTCTGTCTGTCTGTCTGTTCGCGATAAACTCAAAAACTACTGAACGGATTTTCAAGCGGTTTTCACCAGTGGATAAAGTGATGCACGGGGAACGTTTTGGTATATAATTTGTCCAGGTTTTTTTTATAATCAGGGCAGGACAACGTCTGCGGGGCCCGCTAGTATTTAATTATAATTAATCTGTAATATCGGGACAATATATGGAACTACTGGTCCCATTTGAACAATTCTTTCAGTGTTATATATCTCATTTATCGAGGATGGCTATAGGCTATATATTATGACGCTAAGACTAATAGGAGCGGGGCACCAATGAAGAATGTTTCAGAATCAGGGTTTTTCCCCTCTTGAGAGCTTGCGTTGCGTGTTAACGTTAGCCCAAAAATAACTTTTCCACGCGGACGAAGTCGCGGGCAGAAGCTAGTAATATTATAAAGAGGTAGAATTTGTGAGGTTGTACGGGGTAATATCTGGATCTACTAAACCGATTTTGAAAATTCTTTTACCAATAGAAAACCACGGTATTTGTGAGTGTCATAGGTTATATATTAACCCGAAAAAGGAAAAGACTTTTTTGTGGTAGTCGGATTTGCAAAGTAGGTCGGAGGAAAAACGGTCGAACGAAAACGTTTCTTACGAACGCTGCCTTAACGATGAGAGATATATGATTGAGTTCTACAGAAAAATTGTAGAGCTTAATAATGTCTACAAAAAAGTCAACAACAGCATATCTCTAACTTTCATATGTAAGTCACAAAAAATAGTTTTTATAGTAAAAAAAAAAACTTAAAATCGTTAAGTGATGTTTATTGATCATATTATCAACAACAATTATGAATTCTTATCAATATATAATGATATAATAACTGAGCCACAGCAACGCGTGGCCGGGTCAGCTAGTATTTAAATGAAGAGAATTTGAGAGCTTGAGTGCTAAATCAATTTATATGCTTAGTTAGCGAAGCTGCGTGAACTTGGCAAAAATAAATATTATGAAGATGCCATTCGATAGTGCTTCGTTTGTACCACTTTTATTTTCGTTTGTACCTCGCAATCTAAAAAGTAATAGCATTTTTAATTTACTCTTTTACTTCAAACACGAACAAACTACAGGAATTTTAAAATTAAAAAAAATCTGGTAGTCTACTTTACAACAAAACAAAAATCTGTAAATGAGGTTCTTCGTGCAAACATATGTACCTACTTGCAGGTAATAGTCTGAGTTTCCACAATATCTCAGAAAGAAAATATTGGAACTTGAAAATTTTCAGGAAAAATCCGGGACTTCATAAGTTTGTACCTACAAAAAACACTTTAAAATTACATAATTATCTCCAAAATAAATAAAATTCGTAAAAAAAAAAAAAAAAAAGTAAAAAAATTTTAATTTATATAAAAAAAAAAAAAGAGAAAAAAAAAAGAAAAAAAAAAAAAAAAAAAAAGAAAGAAAAAAAGAAAAAAAAAAAAAAAAAAAAAAAGAAGAGAAAAAAAAAGAAAAGAAAAAAAAAAAAAAAAAAAAAAAAAAAAAAAAAAAAAAAAAAAAAAAAAAAAAAAAAAAAAAAAAAAAAAAGAAAAAAAAAAAAAAAAAAAGAAAAAGAAAAAAAAAAAAAAAAAAAAAAAAAAAAAAATAGATATCGTCGTGTAATAGTTTGTACCCGTAGAAAACACTTGGACTATAATAATACCCCAACAGAATTTTTTGATGTGGTAACGTCTTATAAATCCATGAACGCCGGCTGCACGCACGAAAAAGCATGACTCACTGTCGCGTTCCGCCTGAGCCGAGCGTGCAAGCGAGAGCACGGAACAAGCGATAGACAGGCGCGATCGGCCTAAGCGTTCGGCTTGTGACGCATCTCTCTCTTCCAGTCCATCGGCCGATACGTCCGAGTCGTTATCACGTAAAATTATCGTTCATACGTCGACATTACAGACAATGTTTTTTTTTTCAATTCTCCATGCAAACAATAGAATAACAGCGCCTATAATGTTTTACTTTATTGAAACTTACCCTACATTTCCTTTCAGTAATTAAAAAAATATTTTCCTATTATGGCCTTTTTATGTATCTCCATTGTCTAGAAAAGGACTAGGCAACGATATAAGTTGTTTATTTACATATTATATATAGTATATCTCCGCGAACGCCGATATCGTCTATTGCTACACGAGTTTGCGGTAGGTCGGGAAGGCACGTTGTCTGAGCACATTCGAGGCGTGCGCATAATACACGCGCGCTATACATTCTACGTACCTACAGTTGCTTGTTTTTACGAGCACATGTCAACCAACGGATCACAAGTAAAGTCCATGCGCGGGAAAATTTATTATTTAAATTTCTCATTATGAACATGACACTGGGAAACGGAGACAGATTTGTTGTTCAGTTGTTGTCGAACTTAAGAAACAGTTTTAGAATTAATAACGGCGCATGCATTAATAATCCAAATGCGGAGATTCCAATTTGGATGTCTCACAATAAATATTTTAATGACATAGCGTCATTAACACATGTATAAAAATATACATTTAAATATTTATTATATACCCAATTATATTATTTTATATATAATGTGGTATATTCATCTTCTCTTAATTAATATGTCATTATTATTAACTAACTGTTGCCCGTGACTACGTTTTCGAGGGGAATGGTTTTATTTTTTCATGGAAACTATATTTTATTTAGTTTAATTGTAAGCAGTTTCTATTACAATTTCTGACATTAGGTACTGCTGCTATTTTTTTTTCTTTTTTATTTTATTTTTGACGACAGGTCTTCTAGTAGACTATTACTGCCATTGTCAAGTGAGTATCGATATTACAAGTTTCTTGATATAATTACAATGAACTAATAAGACGGTGGCCATCTTGTTAGAACTTTCCATGGAGTTTTTGTGGCATCTCAGAATTCATGTTCCGTGGTATTATTTTCCATTCACTTCACTTATGCACAATAAACAAACTATATTACATAAAACATCACCAATTTTACACAATATAGAGTCAAGTAACACAAGATTATGAATAAAATATAAAATCCACTACATGACAGACCAAAATCCCGCCAAAAACTCCTAGGTACTTACTGCTTATTCCTATGAAACTTTTATCGATTTTAATTTAATTCAGTCAAGTGTTATCACTACTGCTTATCCCCCTATTGGAAAAATGTCATATGTAGTTTATATAATAGAACAGCTAGAACATTATCTATCTCTCGATAAATATCTCGATAAAATTGATTCAGCCTTTTCAGGGACACAGACAAACAACAGATGCTTATTTGAGTCAAAAAGAAATGCGTTATGGAAGATGTACAGATAATACAAATAAAAAAAGCGCGACAAGTTATAATTTCGTAGTATTACAGTCCTCGTAGCAAGCTGGACTGCAAATATAAATCGATACCTCGTTATTGATTTATGAGTTATCATGAGTTCAAGCGAAGTACATCGCGTCATGCGATCTTATCTAAAACGTTACTAAACTGTCAAACTGACTTGATCAACCTGTTTGACGATAATGACTGTCAATATCATTATTGTTGGATAAATACAAACAATACAATAAATACAACCGCGGCGCGGTGTATAAATCGAATGTTTTACTGGACTAATATAAAAAGTAGACCTGTTTCAGTTTAACGATAAGATCAATATCATTCTACAAATACACAATTTCTTCAGCTCTGACGCCAAGGTACATAACTACTTTTAATGGGAACTGATAACGTTTTGGATTCGCCAATTTATTAAAGGAACTCTCAATTCCCACTGCCTAAAGAATATACTATACGTTCTAATATTAATTGTGTTATTGCATTTTGTTTCGTTGTATTTAGTTTCTGGTAATCAATATACCTCAAACCAGCTAATGAGTTTCAATTGTTAATACTATTGTATATAGACTTTCGTAACTAAAAACTCGGCGGCATTATTATACAACATCCGATGGAAAACAATATTATAGTTAAACAAATATTGCCCTGTGGACGTGGCAACGTGAGTATGTATGTGTTTAGTTATGCACGCGCCTTACATTACTCAGAATAGTCTGAACCCACGTTGTATGATGTTTAGCATAGGTAGGGTTATGTAACGAGCAACGTGGGCTTGCCATTCAGCTATGAATGCTTTTCAATGTAGAGTGATTATGTTTAAAAAAATATTAAATAATTTTTACACAATATTATAGTATTTTGTTCTTAATTTTTTGATAATTTTATATTCATCTCCTACATAATAAACAACGCAACGACTCTCTATTTTCTGTGTGGATGATAGTCTGCTTATAATTTGAAGTCGACTGAACTGGCCGAGCTGGTTCTTTTTTAGTCATATAGGCTATATCTAGTATATTGCCAGGTTTTAGTATATCTGTTGTTTCATTCGTCTGCCTCCTCCCGCCTTCGTAGCTGAACCTGAGAGGATGGGCCGGGTGCCCTTCTCCTCACTGCACAGGCCTGGCTGAAGCTAGAGTGTAGTCAGTCTGTCTCCCTGTTAGGCAAGAGCCCGACGGAGTGCTTCGCCGGGCGGGTCGTTGAGGCGGTTATCCAAGGTTGAGTAGCTAGTACGATCCCTTGCCGGCCCAACAAATACGGTCTGTCGGTACACCGTGTGGTTTTAGTCCGTGCGAGTCGAACATAACCTACTCTCCCTCCCGGGTGGGTGTGTATCCATAAGGGTTTTCCCCATGTAAATAAAAAAGCAACGAGGTGGAAATTAAACAAAATCAACCTAAAATGATTACCAGTGCCTACAGTTGCAATATTTTATCGAAATTCTTAAACATATTGGTTTCAGACTTAAAATAGAAATATTTACACAGTTGTTTAGGATATATAGGACAAAAGAAAAATAGTAATAATCGAATCGAAACTCATTTCAACAGTGAATATCTCATAGTTCATTTATTCATGTCCTAATATTTCGCACATCGTTCGTCCGATTGGTTTGAAAATTTTTCCAGTTTTTTTGGCATTTACTATAAGATTTTTGACATTATTATTTTTATAATAACTGTCATAAGTCTTTGTGCTAGACTTCTCAACAAACGAGTATATTTTTTGTAGGCTTCCAAATATTTAAACGAGAAAACAAGATTGCCTGCATAAATTTCATGTAGATTAAATAAATATTACCTAGTTCCGTGAAACATCGAAAGCATTTGCAGTAATAGAAGTCTAATCAAATTTTAAATATAACTAAGACTGCACAGACAGGATCAAGATTTTTCTACTTAATCGAATCATAGAAAAAAAATAATTGAAAAAATATCATATACCACGAACATTGACCCTGGCATTTAAATAAAACAGCGTCATTATAGACATGTTTTTCAGATGCCAACACAAATATAGAAACGATTCTTCCCATTAAAAAGTAACAAAGCTCCCGCAGCACCCAATAGCATCGGTGCAGTTAATCTTCATAAAAACGCATTTCAGTATAATCCACTGCGCTGTCAGTCCAAGTCGAGACACGTATCTTTATTTTATGTTTTATAGGCATGCGCTTGGCCATAATCTCACCTGATGGTAAGTAACGATGAAGCCGATGATGGCTCGCGCTTACCTACTAGATGCTTGTTCATTCTATTCTTGAACACTCCAAATGATGACGGGAAGATAGAGGCCGGGAGTGAATTCCACACCTTAGCCGTACGTATAATAAATGTAGAAGCAAATCGCTTCGTACGAATCTCGGGAGTATCAACCACATAAGGGTGGAAGCCCTCACGGCGTCTAGTCGTCCTTTGATAGAATGGGGACGGTAGAATTATATCATGTAATTCCTGTGCACACTCTCCAAAGTGTAATCTATAAAACACTTAGAGACAAGCTACTTGCCGTCGATGCTCTAAATTACGCATTCTTGTCTCCCACAGCGTTTCATCACCGACAAGCCGACGAGCATGATGCTCAATGGAGTCAAGAGCGGCCTGCTGATATTTGGCTGATCCATCCCATAAGTGACAGCACTATTCCACACATGAGCCTACCTGTGCCTGGTACAGGCGGAGAAGCTATTCTGGTGTGAAATATCGCTTCACTTTAAAGAAAATCCCAAGTTTCTTCGCAGCTGTTCTCGCTTTTTGTTCAATCGAACGTCCGAAGTCGAGATCTGAAGTTAGCTGGATCCCGAGAAGCTCGAGGTTGTTCGTAACTTGTAGTGAAACCACTTGGAAAGTAGGAGTTAAGTTGAACGTACTCCGTTTTGTAGAGAAAAGGCACGCCTGTGTCTTTTCGGCGTTAAACTTAACCCGGTTTGAATCACCCCAATCGGCAACAAACCTAAGATTCTTATTCTACCGTTCGATCATGGTTTCTCTCTCATTAAGGATTTCCGGTAAGCTGGCCCGAGGACTGGATACATACCTCTCAGATATAGTGCTGTCATCCGCGTACCCAAAGATTGGACAAGGTAAAAGCAGATTATTGATGTGCAGCAGAAACAAGGTTGGTGAGGGTGCAAATCCCTGAGGAACTCCGGCGTTTATAACCTTTGGGACCAGACAAGCAGCCATCAACAACCACTAGTATGGTCCGTTCACTAAGGAAATCACAGATCCAAGTCTGCAGGCGTTCAGGTATCCATTTTCTTGGAACTTACTTAAAAGGCTAACATGCCAGACCTTGTCAAATGCCTTCGAGACATCGAGAGAAACAGCAACAGCCTCTCCGTGTCTCGATAGCCTCACCCCAGTAATGGGTGGCATACACTAGGAGGTCACCAGTACCTTCGTACCTTCTATTTCTTTAGTGCCTTGTACTCGTAAACACTACTACTATATTTCTAGCTTCAGTAACATATTAATTACATTGAAATATTACTGTAATTATCATAAAAGTAGTATAAATAAGTTAATAATGAAAAAGAACACCTGAAAATAAAATATTGGCAAATTGTCATAGCTCTACGTACGACAGATAGTATGACCAAACAACCGGCACCCAAACACGTGTTCGTCCATGCGCGTTCGGTTCTAGCAGCTTAAAAACACGCCGTGTTTATAATTGCCATACTTTTGGGGTAAATTTACCCGGTAAGTGTGGAAAAAAGAATAAAAATGTCATTTTACTGAAAGGCAACTGCTGACAAAAAAGCCAGTTAATATTTTTTATTTATTTATTCTTATAGGTACAACAAGTTGAATAATAAATAAAATAAATTGGTCCCTATTCACCAATCTCAATTAAAGCGACAAACTTTCAATTTAAAAGATAATATTATGTATTAGTAAGAACGTTGTTTGTTTCCCGTTTGATAGACAATGTTAAAACACTTCCATGGCAAAATTCAATATTTGCACGAAGCTTTCTTCCTTTGAGGCTTGGTGTCAAATTCTAGCTTGTTATTGAAACTCTATTGGAGCATTGGGACTCATTTAAATTCATACAGCTATTAATTTATGATAATTATGAATTATTTGTGTGATATTTTATTTATTTCCTTATTCTTAAAAGGTAGACATATAGCATTGCATACTTATCTGTAGGTCTTCTAAAGACATACAATTTCGTTCTACTTTGTTATAGCGTATCTTGTATTTAACTTGCATTAACAATGTAAACGCAGAAAAATATTTTTATGACATAATTATAATACATGATTTTTCTTCATCTACTGTCTATAAATAAAATATGTATATAACATATAAACATTCTAGAAGATATTCTCTACACAACAGTGAAAACTATAAGAAAATTCCTTGCATTGTTTACAAGAACTAAAGGACCATACAGTAATACGTAAAAAACAAGTTTGTTTTATAATGTTTATTTATATTAATGATACTAAAATTAATTAATTTAATTTAAATGTAATTCAGTAATAATCAATTAATTAATATTATGGTAATTCAAATTTTTAGAACGTCAATATATAATGCTGTCCCGCTCTATGCTACGAGGACGCTACGTGATATATACTCTGTATTCTGGTATGATTCGATTCTTGCGTTCAACGAAATATACCACATTCTACGCTCGTCGTTTGAACGGTTAATGCGTGTTCGTCGTTTGTCTAACACATTTCAATATTTGGGTTTATACTTACTCTATTTTATTTTAACCGATTGTGTCAAGTGAAACATTGTGGTTAACAATATGTGCGAGAAAAAAATTAGGAAGATAAGGAAAGGTGAGTTATCTTTAATTTTTTTTATATCGCTTTCTGTTCTGACTGTCTGCTTTCACTTTAAAAACGTAAACAACCGTATTATTAGTATAAAATATAATTAATGTATGAGTATACATATAATTATTATGATATCTAGTAACAGTCAAAATTTGAATATAAGTTTTCTTATAAGAATTTCGAAAAAAAAATATTTAAGTAAAGATCCTAGTGACCAGCCGCCAGTCAATGACCGAATTACCGGACGCTCTTTAGTTTTTGTTATGTTTTATCTATTATCTTTTGGATACGTTTATGAATATAACTGACCTACCTCAAATTGTCGTGTTTATTTATAATGATCGTATACATATACAAGTATACATATATATACAAGTTTCGTATAATATACCTAGAGTAGTTGACTCAATTTCAGATGATAAAGTATACCGTCGAGTCGAAATTCCATTTTTTTTTAAGTTAGAGTACTTTATAAGTAGGTCAAGTTTAATGTATCATGTCGCGGAACTAAATATTTTCTAAATCAGAACTTTTACATTTAACAAGAAAGTTTAATTTTTATTTGTGAATGTTTCGACTTTTTCCTTATTTTTGTGTATTATTTCTTAATGTGTATTATTTAACATTTATTATTATTATATTTGTAAACCATTATATCAGAAATTTTTATAATATTTTAATGAAATTAGTAGTTTCAATTTATTTTAATTTAATATTAGTTCTATTTTAACGACACGTGGGTGGTCATCCTACTTCTGATTAATTCTGTGTCCAGTAAATATCGATTGCTGGCTGGATAAGTTATGTTTGGTTAGAAATATATAATTATTCTACTGCTCCTAGTTTCTATTTTCCTAGTTTTAGAAGAAATTAAATTTCTTATAAAACTTTTTGTTTCCGCGATATTTCCTTATTACCCTTGACCAATCGTCCTCTCCCCCTTTTTTAAACAATGTAAAAATCGACTGTATATAATCTATAGTCCGATCAAATATAATTTTCTCTTTATACATTAGACACGTCCTGGTAATAATAAACTCATATTAGATATCTTGTGAGAGTTGTGAGAGTTTGCATGTTATTCATATCGAACTGTTTTTTTTTTCAATAACGATTACAAACCTGCTCACTAAAGACGCTATATCTAAAACTACTACTAATGGACTTACAAGGGTAACCGAAGTATTATTTTTAATCTGCAATCTCACCAGATATTGAGAGATGATTTAGTTTAAGATGGTAACATATTATGCCAAGAGGGAACTGGTTCTCAAATGTCTTCAGCTACCGGGACAGACCTAGTTGGGCTTGGCGATAGAATTTCAACTGGAGAATAGTAGCTAAGCGAACGTTAGAGAAAGTTTTGGTTTTCCACGCTGTTATCTTTTACCAAAAGCTTATGTGCTACAACACGTTACCTGTAAGCCAGCATTGCTTCATGATTTAGTAAAACTTTTGTATTGTCATTCGACGGTTACAATTAACGTAGGTAGGCGTCCTAGTCCATTGGACTAGGATATATTGAATCTATATAAATAATTAATATTGAATTTATGTTTATATCTTACTAGCCGACCCGTGCCCACTTCGTTGGGCGGTAATAGGCATTATCAAGCTACAACTTTTCTCTAGAACTCAATCATATATATCTCATAATTAAGGCAGCGTTCGTAAGAAACGTTTTCGTTCGACCATTTTTCTCCGACTCCCCAGATATTACCCCCTACAACCTCACAAACTTTACCTCTTTATAATATTAGTATAGATTATAGATAATATAATTAGTTAATAGCTTCTGCCCGCGACTTCGCACGCGTGGAATAGTTATTTTGGGCCTTAGCCCAAGACGCAGCGGAAGCTCTCAAAAGAAAAAAATACCCCGATTTTAAATCATTTTTCATTGTTTCTCCGCTCCTATTGGTCTTAGCGTGACGATATGTAGCCTATGACACTCATAAATAACGTGGCTTTATATTGGTAAAAGAATTTTCAAAATCGGTTTAGTAGTTCCCGAGATTATCCCCTACAACGTCACAAACTCACAAACTTTACCTCTTTATAATATTAGTACTAGTTACTACTCTGGGCTAACGCTGACACATAGTAGAAGCTCTCAAAAAAGAAACATCTCGATTTTGAAACATATTTCATCTGTGCTCCGCTCCTATTGGCCTTATCGTGATGATATATAGCCTACAACTATTCTCGACGAATGAGCTATATAACACTGAAAGAATCATTCAAATCGGACCAGTAGTTCCTGAGATTATCCCTTACAACGCCACAACGTCACAAACTTTACCTCTTTATAATATTAGTATAGATTACACTAAAGTAACCTTGCCAACAAGGTCGTACATTGCGAAGTGTTACATAGAATTGTTATTAATATATTATATTCTTTAACCTTACATGTTAGTAGGCAGATTACCTCATACTTTTAAAATCATTTCCATATCTACTCAAGAGATAACGTTCATTACACGTTGTTAGTTAAGTTTTACTGCAGTATTTAGGTACAGAGAAACTGTTCCAGTTGTTGTTGTAATGAAGGATCAAGAAAATTTGGTCGTTACATTCATAAAAATTTAAACGGGGTACGTAATACAAACACAATTCAATTATTTTAACAAGCAAGTTGTCTTTGAATCACATTCGTTTAAATAATGTATCTTGAATAAAAATTCTTTTTAATAATGTATCAGCAGTTAAATTGAAACTTGTGGCCAACCCATGTCACTTCTGTGAAATTATTTGTTCGATAATTGCATGGGAATATCTAAGATTTTATATGGAAACTAGCGGACCTGGCGGACGTTGTCCTGCCTTGATAATAAAAAATATAAATCCCAAAAGTCAACCGCAGCGCCACCTACCGGGTCCAATTGTGAATCTAAACCATTCTCGGATCCACTGGAACACGCACAAAAAATTTCATCAAAATCGGTCCAGTCGTTTAGGAGGAGTTCAGTCACATACACACGCACACAAGAAATATATATATTAAGATATATAAGCATTTTATAGCATAGCTTGTGTTTATTTTCAAAGGTGTAACCGCAAAACGTTGACAAACTAGACAATCAGTTCAAATATTTTGTTACCGATCATTTTTTAGCATATCATGTCCAATTATATATAGCCCATGTTTCTCAATTTTAAATCCGATTGATTCAATAAAATTGTTACGGGTTCGGTTAATATTGGAATATAATTTAAAATAAGCTTCCTTTATTAGTCCAACGAGCGATAACCTGTCAAGTATCAATATAGGTATATTATGTACTTTGAAATTAAATGTAGAGTCGATATTGAAAAAGGTGCTATTTGCGTATTACGATCTTATTATCTTTATTTTAATTTATTCTTCTCTTTTTTAATTATAATTGTATTATTACTACCTTGCCCTATGTCTAACAATATGAGAGCCTTCACCGGATTCAGTCTTATGTTAAGCGGAAATGCATATTATTGAACTGTAACTTATGGGAGGGCTTTCAAATTCTGATTGGTTGCCTTTTTGTGTGACGAAAAGTGGTGGGGGTAAACACTGTCGGATAGAGTGGGTGGCACAGTCTTCTCGCTTTCGTTCTTTCTCGTTGTCCATGGTGCGACTGCTTTCATGCGGCGCGGCGTGGCGTTCACTGAACACAATCTATGGTATTCAAACGTGATTGTAAATAATTTAAATGTTTCCTTGTTATACAAAAGTTTTACATTTATCGTGTGTCTTTAGGACGGACACTGCTTTTTTAGTCGGTTTTTTTTTTCAAGTGATGCAAATTACGTTAAATTGTAATGAGATTCGAAATCACATAAATTTGATTACAAATGTAAAAAAAAAACGATTACCGTCCATATTTCTTATGTAAAAGGTGTCTTGAAATAAATTTCGTTGCTGATTTTTCCAATGTTATCATAAAAGTATGTACGTGGTTAACATTTTATAAATTATTGCATAAGCGATTAATTATTCATGTTTAAAAGCAAATAAGATTAAAAACAATACTTCTTTACTCTTGTAGCAATGTTGTGTTCGAGGTTAACCGGCGGGTTCGTTCACCCATAAACGTGTGACGTCACCTCAGTAGCTACCGTTTTGTTCGATCACTCCATTAATCTATACATATAATAAGAACTAGCTGTTACCCGCGGCTCCGCACGCGCTTTTTAAAAATGTATTAAAGAAATGTAAAATTGTGAGTGGGTGTGTACATTACAGAAACGCTTTTTCAAAAACATTTGTAACTACGATACGAACGCCATCTACTGTAACATGTAACGTGTACATTAGATATATGAATACTAATAGTATATCGAATGGGATGGGATTTATCATCAGCAACATAATTGGAACTTCAATCTACTATATACCAAACTCAGTGCTCACTAATACTATATAAGAAAGTAATGAAAATTACATTATCGAACAATATATCTTAAATCTTTTATTATATAGATATAATATGCCCGTATTGTCGATATACTTAAGTTATTCTTATACGTTGTTATAATCACTGAGTTATGTAGAAGCAAACGCGGTAAATAAAACAATATGGCCGCCAAATTGACCAAAAAGATGATATAATTCATATTACATACAAATATATGACTTTCAATGATGTATATTTATTCTTGGAGTCCAGTAAGGCACACGTCTCACGCGGTTGTAACATATTTTTGACCAATTTCACACGGACGAATGCACAGGTAGCAATTAATCACTACATAGTGTACCAATTCAAATAAAAAAAGAATCATTAAAATCGGTTCACAATTGACGAAAATATCGATTAACATACATAAAAAAAATACATACAACCTAACATAGTAGCCTCGTCCTTTTTCGAAGTCGGTTAAAAAGAAAGTCAAAAACTACCATTTTCATGCCGTTTTCACCAGTAGATAGAATAATGATTCATGGGGAAGGTTTAGGTATAATTTGTCAAGGTTTTCATTTTATTATCGGGGCATTAACAAACAAACAGACAAAATATAATAATCTAAAAATATAGACAAAGTATAAAAAAAACTTTTTTGGTCATTTGTACCCATATCCATTCATCAAAAAGTTGTTATTTTAATTGTACATACACAAACTTTATTTTTATAATACGTAATAGAGAACAAATAAAAAGTGGAAATAAAAGTAGTATAAACTTTTTGAATAGGAAAACAATATAAACTTTGAAAATGTTTCCGATAGAAACTTACCACGTTATCATGGCAACGTATATAATACTAACGCTAACGAAATCTTTCGAAAGGAAAAAAGAGCCCGATTTTGAAACATTTTTCATTGGTGCTCTGCTTCTATTAGTCTTGGCGATGATGATATATAGCCTAAAGCCTTCCTCGATAAATGAGCTATCTATTACCGAAGGATTTTCTCAAATCGGACTGGTAGTTCGTGAGATCATAGCGTTCAACCAAACAAACAAACTCTTCAGCTTTATATATTAGTATAGATGTAAATCGAACGTGTCTCTACTCTTTAGACTTTTGTAAAAAAAAATGTTTCAGGTGTCTTGGAATAGGTAATAAAATACATTTGAATAGTTACATTTAAATTCTTAGAAATGTCTGTCTGTCTGTTTCTATAGACATGCATCACTGCTAAAGTACTGCGTTCACGATAAAACCTCACCAAGAATCATAATGCATATCCTCGAGTAACATTTAGTCTTGGTTTTGTTAAAATCGATTCACTCCATCAAAAGTTATTGTAATTGTAATGACGACGCGACTTGAGCACGAGAGAAAGGTACATAGTAAATGGTTCAAATGGTTTTATTAGTCACTGTTTTTTTTACATTAGGTTCCAAGCGGACGGAGTAAAACATCGTTTTATGCCATCAAATACGGAAAATGAGTAGTCGGATGGTCATCGTTGTTTTTAGATTACACTGTTCTTACGATATTGTAGTTTGTTCTTCTATATAATATTAAAAAAAATCTTATTTTATAAAATACCTAACTAAAAGATGTATGGTATGGATTTAATTTTCCTAAAAATAATAATAACTATATAGGTAAAGTAAATATTGATTTAGAAAATACTTTCTACCTTAAATGTTCTTTTGCTAAAAATAAACACTTTGAACCCACGCTGTCTAGACTCGACTAACATGTAATAAATTTTTTGTTACTTTTATACCTAAGATGTTCTTATAATCAACGACATTCAGTAGCTATGTGGTAATATTTACTTTGGATGTACGTATTATATAGGTTATGGTTGAAATATTAATTAATCCTGTATATGAAATTAATTTTTTTCCTCCTATTCGAGATACTCTTGGACCGCACATTTTTTTTACTTTGTTTTTTTTTTATTATTGTGTACGTCAAAAATCGTATCTGTGAGCAATTATCGGGTGTTTTTTTTATTTATATATTTATTTTTAATGACGTTATTGCCTTTAGGCAGTTTCATTTTGGTCCTTTATGGCCATCTTTAAGTCTGAAATACAGTATTTAAATCTCATATTTTTTTATATTTAAATTATTATCTCATTCGAATGTTCCCATTTGGAGCAATAAATAAAAATCAAAATATACTCTATTCAATTTAGGCCCTGACATGGCGCTTATGAACTACCACCGGTTCGGAAAACAACCCAGTCATCGAGAAGAACCGGCAAGAAACTCGATCTGGTTTATCTTTTTATGTTATATATTTTTACAATAACATAAACATTTACATTCGTTATTAGTGGATGCACAGAGAGGGGCGTCATTCTGCAGACGTCACAATCGTTCACATATTGATCCACCCTATAATAAATAGCCTTTAGATATTAAAACCCATTTGACATGGTTCTTGAACTAATTATATACAGTTTATGAATTAAAACGGTGGCTCGTGCTTACTAGCATGTCATGATGCGTTATCATAACTTTATCACCTGCCAAGAATACCGCTCAACCGCCTAAAGAAGTTTCTACCTCGAAACTCATTACAGCCCGTTTTTTAAATATCTTTAATTAATTTGTTGCATGATGGTCGAATTTCGACTGTTCCACGGTGATTAATTAATTAGTCATTCATCACACTTCCTAAATAATCTGACATACGTAAATTACTCAGGGAAACAATATTAATCATAAACAGATAAAGAATAATTCATATGAAACATTGTTTTTTTCGTAATGTACAATCTTGAACGAAATTTATTTTTAGTCATACTGATTGAATGCATGTTTTAAAACGTGATTGAGAGCACTATATCGATTCAGATATATTTGTCTAAACGAGCTTCACTACGTCTACCCTAACTTTTTTTTTACTTTATTTTTGGCAACCAATCTTTTAGATTATTACTGCCATTGTCGTAGTTTAAATAGTATTACAAGTTCTTCTTCTATTTTATTTTTGGCAACCAGTCTTCTAGTAGACTATTACTGACATTGTCAAGTGAGTATCGATATTACAAGTTTCTTGATATAATTACAATGAACTAAAAAAATGGTGGCCATCTTGTTAGAACTTTCCATGGAGTTTTTGTGACATCTCAGAATTCATGGGCCGTGGTAATATTTTCCATTCACTTCACTTATGCACAATAAACAAACTATATTACATAAACACCACCAATTTTACACAATATAGAGTCACGTAACACAAGATTATGAATAAAATATAAAATCCACTACATTACAGACCCAAATCCTGCCAAAAACTCCTATCCTAACTTATCTATATAGAAATTATAAACAAACAAGAAGAGCGGGTCTAAAAAGTTTATATTTCATTTTCTAAGGAACTACTACAAAATTAACAAATAAATAAACCATTGATTCTTATTTGTAAAATATAGTGCCAAATAGTAAGTTAAATTAACTCCAAATATATTTTTTATAAACTTTTAATCACAGATCGTATAGTCTCAAAATGGAATTGACGATAAATATTAATCATAAAATATTTATCAGTTCATAAAATAAATATTTCTCTATAAGTACCGACTAAATAAAAATAATACATCTAATAATCTAGAATTGTGAAAAAGTCTACGCAGGAATATAAAAGTAAGGAATATTTCGGGTAATTATGAAATTATTTATGAACAGTTGATGAGGTGGTTGTATTTACATGAATTAATCAAAACCGGTGAGAATAGAATCGTTAACATAGGCCACTTCGTCTACACACAGCCTAAAGTTCTATCAGAAAGAGTTTTTTGAATTTGTAACTGAGTTCAAAGTTAGATTATTATATCGTACAAGGTTAATTCAGAATCATTCTGAAAACATACAGTAACGAAGCTGCGAGTTTGTAAGTGTGAGCGATTTCATAATTCTATGCATATAAAAATGAATTTAAGTCAGTTATAACATATATAAAATTTTATTTCGTTTTCGTTCGACCGTTTTTTCTCCGACTTACTCTGCAAATCAACTACCCCAAAAAAGACTTTTCATTTTTCGGGTTAATATATGACACTTATAATAACATGGCTTTCTATTGGTAAAAGAATTTTTAAAATCAGTTTAGTAGTTTCTTTACTCTACCTCTTTATAATATTAGTATAGATAACGTGTAATTAAGGGGTATGATCAGCATTACTTATAATGTTCTAGAATATTCGGCAGTAAAATCTATTTCGTAACAATATTCATGAACGCTTTCAAGCCCGGTGGTCACGTTGGCATAAAGTGCATTTCCACGAGCTTCTCTCAATATTATTAAAACGCTTGCTGCGCGGCGAGTTCACGAGGCGTGAGGTTGCGTCACGTGGCTTCAACATACGCATCGCTGTTTTTGTTGGCGGCTTTTTGAACTCGGACATAGAGTACAATAACGTGATTCTATTTATACGGCTTAAGTGTTGTTTTTGATTGGGTATCGATGATAATATGCGTTGATATGAACACAAAACAATGAACTAATTTAAATGCTTTACTTTTGAAGTTTATATTTCTGGTCTTTTAATAATTACATTTTAAAAACTTTATTACGTCGTTGGCTCTCAATATACATATGTACCGTGTTTAATAAGTTATAAAGATGATTGAATCTTTTGCAATTAGTTCGTATTGTTTAGAACAATAAGAAGTGTTTAAAGGTAAAATTGGACTTTTTAATAGAATTGCGCGAAGGTATGAACGTGAAATTTGATATAGTTAAAGTTTACAAGGAGAAGTGCATAAAGCTATTTTATATAAAGTGCATTAGAATTACATTAAATTAATTAAAATAAGAATTAACACTACTGCTTGAATGAAACACAACTTATACACACATGTAAATGAAAATGACGTTTCGCCATCCTTCATTTTACTCTCGACGTTCAAATTACTTTTTGTCATTCTGTATTCAATATTTTTAACATGACTTTCGTTCCATACCTTTAATGCCCTTTGAAATTAACTGATCAAATTGTTAGGTTAATTTTGTAATATATAATATGTAAATTCATAATATGCATTAATAATTTATTAGTAATTTTTTAAAACGACTGAAATAATTATTATTCTCTTTGGTCTTATTGAATGTCAAAATGAGTTACGGTCGAATGTCGATCACTAGGCCACCACTAATACAATTAATTTGACATACTCTAGGAATTATTTAAAAATTCCCTATAATGTTTATATTTTTGGCCTCGCAACATCTTCACGGTGGACAAAAATATTTCCATAATATTTTTATCTATTCATGTAATTTCCCTTCCAGCGACAATAAGTACATACAGTAAGTTTGGGCTTGCGCATTATATAGTCAAGAGTTTAATAAAAAACAAAGTTAAAACATTATTGTAGGAATCTAAAATTGACATTTATTTACCTTCGTCCGCGTGGAATAGTTACTTTGGGCTAACGCTAACACGCAACGCAAACTCTCAAGAGGAAAAAAAGAACCCTGATTTTGAAACATTCTTCATTCGTGTTCCGCTCTTATTTGTCTTAGCGTGATGATATATAGCCTATAACCATCCTCGATAAATGAGCTATATAACTCCGAAAGAATTTTTCAAATCGGACCAGTAGTTGTGGTACTCCCTACGTCACAAATTCACAAACTTTACCTCTTTATAATATTAGTATATTGGAGTTTTTGGCGGGATCTTGGAATGCCATGTAGTGGTCTTTATATTTTATCTATAATCTTATATTATTTAGCTCTATATTGTGTAATGTTGGTGGTGCTTTACGTAATATAGTTTGATTATATTGCACAAGTGAAGTGGATCGGAAATAATACCACGGAGCATGGATTCTGACTTGCCACAAAAACTCACAGAAAAGTTCTAACAAGATAGCCACCATCTTGTTAGTTCATTGAAATTATATCAAAAAACTTATAATATCCGATACTCACTCGACAATAGCAGTAATAATCGAAAAGATTGGTTGCCAAAAATAAAGTTAAAAAAAAATAGTATAGATTAATATAGATTGTCTCAATGTTATACAATGTGACAATGTTATACAGATAATATCTAAATATGTGTTCTGAGCATAAGTATGGCCGCGATTGTATGTATGTAAAATATTATGATGTTATTACTTTTTTTATTGATAAAAGACGAATGTCATATGTCCATGTTAAATATTTTGTCCTTAGTGTTACTTCTAGGTGTATATTGTTTTAATTTACTCTCATTATCTCTCTTTTCCTAATGTAAAATGGTTAGTTTAGATCAATTCTAATTTTAACTCTTTTGTTTCGTTATCCAAATATTCACAGGAAAATTTCAACTTGACGGGCATTGTGGCGTAGTGTTAGTAAAAACCTTACTATGCTACTGAGATGTCATAGGTTCGAAATTTACTCATAACTCCTATAAACATAACTGTCAGTTTTATGACTGGCTGTTTAGTCACTATAATACAAATTGTGATTAAAAAAAAATTAAATAGTCGTGTGCGCAATTATGCAGCCATTATTTATTTTTTACTTTATTTTTGGCAACCAGTCTTTTAGATTATTACTGCCATTGTCGAGTAGTTAATAGTATTACAAGTTCTTCTTCCATTCCATTTTTGGCAACCAGTCTTCTAGGAGACTATTACTGCCATTGTCAAGTGAGTCGATATATTACCAGTTTGTTGTTATAATTTCAATGAACTAACAAGATGGTGGCCATCTTGTTAGAACTTTCCATGGAGTTTTTGTGGCATCTCAGAATTCATGGTCCGTGGTATTATTTTCCATTCACTTCACTATGCACAATAAACAAACTATATTACATGAAACACCACCAATTTTACACAATATAGACTCTAGTAACACAAGATTATGAATAAAAAATAAAATCCACTATATGACAGACCAAAATCCCGCCAAAAAAAACCAACCATTATTTATTAGCATTATCTATTATAATTATTATTTATTATCTATCTGTGTATGTAACAGAATATTTTAAACGTAATTTTCATCCACTTCAAAAGATCAGATTAAATTGGAATTCAGCCCACTTATCAAGGACTGGTGACAATACAATAATTTAATAACTTGGTTCCGTTAATTTTATTAATCATTTAAATAAATAAAAAATCTTTCGATTAATAAATCTTATGTTCCAAATATTGGTAATGCAAACATTGACAACTTAATTAATTAATTATTTTGCTGATAAGTTAATTCTCATTTTTAAATCATTTTAATATTTTTAAATAAACCGTATGAAGTGTCTATACTGTAACGAATACTTATGAAATCGTGTCATTTCAGTATTTTTTTTTACTATTACTTATTTTATTTAAATTAAATAATATATATTGTATACTTTCATTGTAACCCGATGTTACGTTACATTATATAAGACACTTAAAATAAATAAATACATTTAATTTTATGTTTATATATTTAAAAATCTTGTCACAAATAAGGTGATAACAAAGGAGTTCTGTACTACGCTTAAAAAGTAGGTTATTTCATAGCAGTGCAATAATAATATGAGGTCGTGTTATGTAACAAATTGGAATGACCCAAACACAGTATCATTATGACTCACATAACGGCTAGACAGACGTAATCAGGCTCAGTACATGACATTCACCCGGGACGATAAAAAGGTAAAGGTAAAATAGACGGTATGACTTATGGGTGGGTTGTCAGTATAGTGCTACATAAGTACTCATAATGCTATTGATTAATAATACAGTATATATAACATATTTTCATATTTAGGGCGTGTAATATCAAAATAATCTTTGATCCATGGTACATATAATTATTAAAAGAAGCTTTTGTGTAAGTAGGTCTGTCTTATAATAGTAGGGTTTCTTTGTCAAGTAGACTTTATTATAATGATGGATGTTGATTCCTGGTTGGTTTATTTGGAGAGATCATAGTTTAGTTTGGATCCTAAATTCGGTTGTATTTATTTATGTTTGTTACTACAGTACTTCTTCATTCATAAACCGTTTTGAAAATTATTTTTATTATAAATGGAATATTTTCGAGGGCACTCCATTTCATTAGCTTCGGAACTTAGATATGAAAGATACACCAAGAAACTATTGACTCTTAACTGACAAGTGCGTTCTGGTTTCTAAAATTACATAATTATAGTATCTATATATGGATACTAATCAATCGAATTAATTGCCTACAGCGCCGTGGGGGGCACCGGTGACCCCCACCAAGAACTATGCTTCAAACATTTTATAACCCATATTATTTGTTGCAAACAATATACCATCATAATACGCATCGCATAATGAAAAGTTCATGTTGGCGCCTCGGACAAACCGCGGAAAATCCGTCTGGCAGTCAACGTGTTAATATGCATTCTTAAATAATAGTGTGTACATTGACATAATATAAAAACCCAAGACAACAGTCTCGAATAAAAGTAGCGCTCAAAACCGGCCGCAAAAACTCTCCAATATATATTCGTGGGTGGTTACGCGATAAACTTATATTTTGCAAAATCAATCTTTAATAATTTTATAGTTGTTTTTACAAGGACGCAAGCGATGCGAGACTATTTGAAATGACTGCATAATCCAAAATTATGCACTCATTTTTGTGTGCCGGCTGTGAGACGTTAAGTGTGCATCTTGGGTTTTTGTATATCAATGTGTGTATCATTGAGTCATTGAGACTTGAATTGAATTCAAAGTGTTCAATTCCAATTGAAACGTGATTTTATTAATTGAAATAACGATATCCGTGTACTTCGTATTAGAATTGATAAGGTTTTCAGTAAAATCACTAAATTCTATTCAAATCAAATTCCGGCATCAAATCTATCGAAACCAATTTAAATGTGAACTGTATCATTTTATTTGTAACTAGCTGTGCCCGCAACTCCGCGTGGAACCCAATGTAGAAAAACAGTAACTAACAAAATCATCTGAATATATATATAGTCCATTTACTTATCTACTTTTCTCTCGAACTTAAGTCGCGTCGTCATTAAATTTACAATAACTTTTGATAGAGTGAACCGATTTTAATGAAACCAAGATTAAATGCTACTCGTTGATATGCTTTATGATTTTCTTAAGGTGAGGTTTTATCCTGAACGCAGCACTTTAACAGGAATGTGTGTAGCAGTCAGACATTTCAAAAAATGTTTGAAAAGTAGTTTAGGACTTGTTCCTAGACACCTGCAACATTTTTTTTTCATTCTTATTATACCTATATTCTATAGACTGTGATAAGGATACTCATAAGTAGACAAAGATTGGGTGAATGAAAAAAAAAATCGATAATTTCACGCAACTCAAAACAAGTTATCTATAGACTGATTTTTAATCTGTTATTTATCTCATCTTTTCAGGGTCCCACATGACCCGTCTGCGCGAAGCAAGACGCATACAGAGGCTACAGCGAGTACCGTCTCCACCAACAAGCGATGAGTCCAGTAGCCCTCCGTGCCCGCCGACTGTCGTAAATGTAGATAGGACACTCCAGAATCGTGTCATCTTGGAACTGGCGTGGAAAACTGTCGCACTAATGCACAAGAACAAAAGCATTCAGCAAAAAATTAACGCATTACAAAAGGAAACGTCTGAATTCATAAAATCTGTTATGACGAACCCTGAAAATCAGAAAAGATACGCAGAGCGCATGCGTTTGATGGCAATGCAAAAGCAACAAGAAACCCAACCAAAGGGAACAGATAACGCACTGAAAATAGAACCTAATACATAAATGGTTTTTAAATTATGAATATGAACGACTGATTGAGAAATTATGATCGGGGGATTAAGATATTGTTTATTGTTGTGAATTTAATTTCACAAAATCATATTACAGTTTTAATGTGTGTGTGTGCGACTACGCTTTAACTCAATTTCTGTATGGTTTGTATGATGACATGATTAAGGAAGTTTGAGGATTAATATTTCTATTGTAAAGCACCGCCTAAATGTAGATTGATTTTTAATAAGTGTATAGTTTAAAAAAATGTGTGCGTGTAACCGTCACACGCGATTGAAGTAAAACTTCTTTGACGCTATAAGAGATACGATTAAGTTAAAAATAAATACATCATATGAGAATTTAAAAAGGCATTTATTGATAATGTAACATTAGTAATATATACATTTATTATCGTCGACCACTATACATTTTAAAACAATAATTTAATTACTATCATACTTCAAATATGATATGATTGGTTTATGGTAATTAAAATGAGAAACATGAATACTACTCTGCAAATATTCTAAATTTCTTGAGAAGGCTGCATGTGTTATTTAAATTCCTAATTAGCTGATAGATGGCACTACCTAATGAAGCTTTGATTTAATTTCTTACTTATTTACATTGATACTAGATGGCAGCACGGTTGCCCATATATACATAATTAATTCTATTGTATGATTTTTAGTATTATTCAATTTAATATCTTCTTTTCAAACATTTTTGATTGATTTGTTTATAAACGATTTATTGACAAAATCCAAATATTTAAAACCAGATGGTACAAAAACGTGACGCCATATTGCCGTAACGGACTTCCGTTGCATTATAGTCCAGTTACCTCCTAGCCGCGCCTAAAAAGTTTTACTTCAAAAATTCCTTATTATCTAAAATAATAACTTAGATGCATGTTTTTATAAACTTTGTCTTCGGTAGTTTTATTATTTGTATAAAATTTTGACAAAAATTTACGGATTCACTATTTCTTATATTGTACAAAAAAAAACAAAGGAGCCTTCGAATAAAACAGTCAAATATAATTTTTAATATAAATTAACTTTAGTAAAAAAGAAAATGTTTAAACAAAAATGTCCTACGATTTTACTCACGTTTACTGTTTTTCGACTTCGGCTTTCCATATCCCGTACCGAACCACACGGCCCGCCCGCACTATTTATTGTATCGTGGCTAGCCTATTTCAAATATCTCCGCTTCGGAATCTGTAATGTATTGTTTGATAGTCCAACCTCTCTCAATAAACATATTATTATACATACATATAATACGCAATTCTTTTAATAAATCTGTCTGATCATACCAGTAATTAGTGCGTTCAAAGAAACAAAAAAAACGCTATCTTTCTACCTTTACGATATTAGTATACCCATGAAAAAAAGTTTTACCAAACTTGTAATTAAACTGCTATATACTAAGTCATAATTATATTAAGCGTGTATTTTCTAAGTAGTATAGGGAACTTTCGAGTTTTAGGATACGGTCTTCTAGTTTTGCTTTATATTCGGGCAATAATTAAACTATATGTGTCTTATGTAATATACTGTGCTAATGTAGAAGCATTACTTGTTTTAATGATAGGACCTTGAGGTTGTATTGCATGAGGCTGTTAATATTTCTATGCTAGTAGTCTTTGCACCACGATAATTTAAGTTATATTATTTATTTGTTTAGAATACTTGGCGTTAGCATTCGTTCCTTATAAAAATATTACAAAAAAAAAATCGACAACAAGAAATAAAAAAATTAGAATTATTTTACATTCAAATGTAGCAGCACTTTGTAAGTCGATTTTTTGTAACGGCAAGTAGTGTCTAAAATTGTCATATTACATATTTGTTTTATGTGATAACTCAGAAAAGTTACTTCTGCCTATGTTTAGTTTCAACCATGTTAAAAAAAAAACTCAAAGTATATTAGCTGCTGAATAAACGTGGTTCGAAGACAAAGAAAAGTCTTGAAAATACTCTTAATCTATATTATGTAAGTTAAGGTTAATTAGCTACCTGGTTATTTATGCTTATAAAACTGTTCACACGATAGCAATTCCAAAGTAATAAGATTACATTAATATATAAAACCAGTCTTATGTGCTTTTATGGTAATTATTTATCACTTAAAGAAACAGTTTACGACATATTTATCAATCAATTTTCTTTATAAATATATTTCTTTAAAATAACCTACAATCAGATAGATATCCTTGTGTGAACGTATCCTCATAGTAAATTGCATTTATCATACTTAAAAATATTTTTTTCTAATTTTATTAAATGCACAGATCTGCCAACCACTGTGTTCATTTTAAATGTTCTTAGTTTATCTGCTTACTACCAATTCCAGTATATTAATTAGGATATACCTATTACTTTTAGCCATATCAAAGTATTTGCTATAATTTCCCTTTTATATGCTGTCGTATAAAAATAAATGTAATTAAATTAATTGGGGAATAATAAGTATTTTAAAATGTGTCGGATAAAATTGTAATATTGTATTATTAAAAACCTTGTGAATAAAGTCTATGTTAGAGTATTAAAATGATTGTTAATTACTGATGCACAAAGGTATGCTGTTAACTCGAATGCATCAATGTTAAAGTAGATTTAAGTCACTTTTAAATAAACTAGTCTTTCCTGAATTACTTTGTTTATATTGTTCATCCTTTTATGTTATCAATAAACCTGTGTGTGTCCTTAAATTTAAAAAATCCTCGAATCGGATCATAGCGCTCGCTACTAGTTCCAATTATGAATCTAAACCATCAAGGGACCGAAAGAAACACTAACACACAACAGATTGCAAAAAAATAGGCCCAGCCAGTTTAAGAGGAGGTCAGTCACAAACGTACAGAAAAATGATATATATAAGGATTAGCCACTGCCTGCGGCACCGCACGCCTTTTTTATACAATAATTATATCTAATCATTATGTTTTATTAATCCTATCAATTTTGGAGTGACATATTTTTCGTCTACAGAAACTCATTCTAAATTGGTCGAATTAAATGTTAACTGTAATATGGTAAATTATTTCATTTTATTTTTTAATGTTCTCTAAAAGTGTTGACACTTATGATGCATACTTTATAAATTACTCAATTACGTATATTTCTAGTCCATAAAATTTGAGCAAAACTGTTTAGATTAAACATCATCCTTATTCTTTAAAATTTTTGCAAATTTTTAAAAACATTGTCAATCATTTTTATGGTTTTTCATTTTTGGAATGGCGTATACTTCCCTTGTATAAAATTTCACAAAAATCTATGCAGTCGTTTTTGTGTTAAATCGGAACCTACAAATATTGACAAAATAGTTTCTAACTTATTCGTAATGAACAGTGGCTGTATAGTGGTTTTTGGAACAAATATTCCACAGACAGAATTACATATTATTAATATAAATTTAACATATAATAATATAAATATAAATTATTTAGATATATAGTTCTGGTGTTTATTAAAAAGTACTCTAATTTACAGAAAATGTTAGATATGTATACATATCATACACGTAGTATTCATTTATGGTCTATTTTATACTAAAATTTAAACAGTCAATAAGACTCGAGTTTTTAGCTAGATCTTATGTATTCTTATAATTTTTATTCATAAACTTATGTTATCCATATTGTGTAATATGACCGATGGGAAATAATAACATGGAACATATATTATAAAATATCATAAAAGCTCCTTGGAGAGTTCTATAATATAGAAACTATTTATATTAAAATAGAAGGCCACCATTTTCTTAGAACACTGAACTCATCATAAGCCAAGACATTGCAAAACGGAATAATTACCCCCATAATTATTAGTGTCGTAAGGTAGATGTAATATTCAATAATAAAAATTGGTGGTCGCAGAATATAAGAAACTCGAGACTTTTTAAATTGTGTCAATCATGTCAATTAAAATATTTAAAAAGAGACATCTTTCGTGAATCCTATCAGAGGTATTAGAGTTAACAAGAGTTATCAAAAAAAAACTGTGAGAATAATATGACATAAAACTTGACAATCCAATGCAACATGAAATGAACATATAAAAAGTTTTGACTACAAATTAGCATCAAATATACTGTTACTGCAATTTATTGTTATCGCAACCAATAAATTATGCTTATTTTAAAGTAAACATTGCCAGACCTATTTGAATAAAATATGGATATATTGAGGTTTCTATACTTATCTGTTGAATTTTATACATTAATGAAATAAGTTATACATTAAAGATTTATTTTATTTATAAATTTAAATCTTATGATTCCCAAAACGAGTATAACCACTATGGTTTCAAAGGTAAAACTTCACACAAACGTATAATGATGATTACTTTTCTAATACAGTTATTTCTAACTTCATAAAAAACTAGTAAGGTGTCTATTTTTTTTTTCTCGAACTGACTACGCTATTGACCTGGCAAGGTCTTTACAGCTTCACCGGACTAAACCGTAAGGTGTCTGCAGTACGCGCTAAACTTTTAAACCTTTCTGAATTAAATTGCAAAGAACACAAGTTCGTTCCACAAAGTATCGATACATTTACCATGTCCCTAGTTGTCATCACAGTAGAATAGGGCTTTTGACATTTTTAAAAACATCGTATTTTCGATTTATCTATATTTAAATATATATCAATATCGGCGTTTGATACATCGAAAAAAAAAATCGTTATATAGGCTTTATTAAAAAAAATGCAATTCAACTTAACAGTGATTTACTATTTTAAACCAGTGTATTTGTTAGACCTACCTGTGAAGGAAAACATCGTAAGGAAACCTGAACCTGAGAAATGTTCTTGTAGTACTACTATATGTGGGAAAACATACAACTGTGTATTTCTCAGAGTTTGAAATCACCAATACGTCGTGGGGTGACGTCGTGATTATGCCGATATCTTCCTTTGGGAAGAGACCTATAGCCCTGCAGTGGGTCTCTTACAGGCTGAGGATGATGATGATGAATATTTTTCAGTAAGAGTTTTTAAAAATACTCGTTACTTTATATATTCATCTACTAGCATTCACTACTGAGACTACTATTACCAGCCTGATTCAAATTCACATACATATGTTCAGTGATCGAAAACGCCGGTAGGGTAGACAATGACGTGAGAAATAGCTTAAATGCAGAAAATGGCGAAAGATGTATGGGGTATCTTGCGATCCACGAATGTCTTGACACTCAAGGGGAAGGTGTATAAAACTGTTATAAGACTAGTGATGTTGTATGCATCTGAGTGATAGGTTACGAAAGAAACGGATGAGAGATAACTGCACGCGGGAGAGATGTGATTGTTAAGATGTGTGGTGTAACAAGAATTGATAGAATAAAAATGAATATATCAGATGAAGTTTGAAAATGTCACCAGTGACAGAGAAGTTGAGTAGTAATAGGTTAACATGATATGGACATGTCATAAAGAGAGATGAAAGACATATAACTACAATAGTTTTAAGTATGAAGGTGAACAGATATAAGAGTAGAGGAGACCGAAAAAGGTATGAATAAAGTGTGTGAAAGACGACATGTGTATAAAAGGTGTGAATTCTGAGATGATATCTAACAGAGGAGCGTGGAAAAGGAAAACATGTTGTATCAACCTACGTGGGATAGGGGTAAGAAGATGATGTCGTATATAATAAAAAATATCGACCGCCGATATTACGCTATTTACACTTCTCAGAATCGGATTTGTATGGAAAAGGCTCGTCTGTTTTTGGTTATCAATGCACTCTATAGATGGCACTGTTATATAATTTTTTTGGCAAGTTTGGTAACAAAAGATGGTGGACGACAATTAATATTGACATTGCAAACTGACAACTTTCAAATATTTGTTTTCTTTCATTTTGTTTACATATCTGTTACAAGTGTGTGCTCCCTTAAATTTTCTTGCCTCTCACTAACAATTTTATCTATCTCCGGATCTACTTATAAACATTGACTCCTGCATATACGTACTTGGATTTAGATTTGCCTTTCGATGAATATATTAATTACAAATAAAAATGATCAAAAACTTGTATCCGATTTACGCAGTACCGCTGTGTGCATACATACATAAATACAACTATAAATATACATATACATATCTATAACCAACAGATATTAGTTCGAAAACCGTATTATAGAGGTGCTGATTGGAAAGATTTTTTTTTTTTTTCTTTTTTTTTTTTTTTTTTTTTTTTTTTTTCGAACTGACTACGCTATTGACCTAGCAAGGTCTTAACAGCTTCACCGGACTACTAAGGCGAGCGCTTAAGGCACTCAGCCGATTTTTGTTTGGGCAACCAGCTCAAGGGTGCACGGCACACCTCGGCTTGGCTGTTGCCTGTTCGATGCAATACGCGACCTAACTGAGCTAACCTAAGTTAAGCTACACTATTCATACATATATGAGTTGTTGAAACATATATGTGTACCAAGCATACATATCTCAACAACTCTTATGTGTATTTTGTATCGGAAATGATTGGAAAGAACGAGTGCGACCTCTATTTATATAACGTACTTTGTGCCACCGATATCCATATTTTAATATCGAACTTTCGATATATCGCCAAAAAAAATATTAATATCGATATTTAAAATAAAAATATCGATATATCGAAATTTTATCAACATTCCTATCACAAAGTATATTGTATAAAGTTGTGGATCTATGACAATCTTCGTGAAAACCACAAACATTACAAAAATGAAAGCCCTAGTTCAGCGTGTTATGAATGCTAAAGTTACTGGTAAATAGTAATAATTGTGAATATACATACATATAATGATAAATTAAAAATCATACACAAATGAAATCCAAATATACTGGGCTCCCATACAAATACATTTTTAAAATGACTACTAATTTTATAATGTGCATTGTCCTGTAATAAAAGCGTTTGATATAATCGTAATATATTTAATTACTTTGAATAAAATTGAGAAGGCTAAATTTTTTAATTTTACATACAAATATGTGCTAACTTTACTGTATATGAATAATAATAGAAAGCATTAAAATAATATTTATTCCTTATAAAATATGTTCACAGTAAATGGTGAAGTCATTAGCAGTATAGAACAAGGGCTGTGTGTATTAGTTGGGATATCAAATACGGACACTAAAAAGGATATGGAATACATGTAAGTAGTAGTGGGTATTAAAACGGGAAAACATAAGATCATTTGGCGACATAGGTATATGAAAAATTTCTCCATTACTTATTAATTGCCTACTACATAAGCAGAGGACATACCGAAAGAAATAATAATAAACTTCTTTCAATTGCAAAAAAATGTAAACAGATATCTTTAAAACTGTTCATTAGGTGTAAACTATGCAATAACTTACATAATTAACACCATATTATCTTTTATATTGAGTTCTTTTTTTTTATATCATAGGAGGCAAACGAACAGGTGGATCGCCTGATGTTAAGTGATCACCACCGTCCATAGACACTTGCAACACCAAAAGAGTCACAAGTGTGTTACCGTCCTGTGTTTGGGGTAGGGGGGAGGGGAAGTGGGTTATCCGGCGCTTTCACTGACCGAACGAAACACAACAATGCAAGCACTGTTACTTCATGTCGGTTTTCTGCGAGAGGGTGGTACTGCCCCGGTCGAGCCGACCCATTCATGCTGTGTTTAAAAGCTGCATTAAAAGCTTCAGTGTGGCTCTACCACCTCTCTCTCAGTTCAACTTTTGTTTGGTAATAAATTTTTTTCAAGTGACTTACTAGACTCTATTGGCCTGATAGACCTTTACTGCTTCAGTGGGCTAAGTTTGGTAAATACACTTATTATAATAATATAGGAACTAAGAAATTATAATTAAAAAGTGATTTCCTCATATGTTCCTTCAAGCCCTTTGTCTACTGAGTATATAATCTTTATATATAAATTTCTTCTGTACATGTGTATGTCATTGAACTCCTCCTAAACGGCTAGACCGATTTTGATGAAATTTTGTGTGTGTGTTCCAGTGGATCTGAGAATGGTTTAGATTCACAATTGGACCCGGTAGGTGGCGCTGCGGCTAGAAATCATTACCTTTCTTTTGTGCAAACAAATTCTCATTAGTACTTAATAATCAAAACCACCACTAAAAGGTATATAATTACATTGTCTGACATTAAAAATGGATTTAGTGACGTGAATGTTTTAGTGCTCGAAAAATCTTAAGTATAAGAATATTTGATGATGATTCTAACAAGCGATGGAGGTCTAGTGTTGTTGATAAACAGCTAGAGATACTATGTGTCAGTCAATTCACACTGTATAATACGTGGAAAGTATGTATATTTTTTATTAGAAATATTTAGTCATTATTTTAATTTAATGTGAATTAAGTCAGCTCACACATCTCACTCGATCATTACTATTCATGAAAATCATCTGCTTTTATCACTTGTTTGTCATTTTATCTAATATCTGGCTGTAAGGCTTGTAAGGATTTACCAATTTATTGTTCCACCAGGGTTATGGTGTGGATCTCTTCAAAAAGGGATTGAAACACACTCTTCAAGGCTGGTAATGCAACAGCGATACCTCTGATATTACCATCAAATGGGCTATCTGCCTGTTTGTTGCCCTTTAGCATACAAAAGAAATGTTTTCACAATTTCTCAGATCATTTAGTTTGAGGACCTTTATTTACTATGATATTAGACTATTGTTATGCAATAGAAAGAGATATGTTGTACCATAATCCGTATACAGTGTTATGCGTACAGTGTGCGTGTGAAAGTGCTGGAGAGCTTACAATAATGTGGAAGGTCATATATTAAATTTTAAAGAGTAGTTGTTTCCTATTAAATTAATTGTGTGAATGTTATACGTATGTGTAGAAAATAGTAAACAGGCGAGCAGTCCAACTTTTTCTATATGCTAGCTTGGCAATATGTCTGCACAGAACCTAATGGAAAGTATGATAAATCCCAAAAACAATGCCAATTGTTGATGTTAAATAATAATGGCAGTACTATTACTAATCTAAGAGAAAGGGAACACTGGCTGAAAAGATTTCCAGATCTCCACAGTATGACGGGGATATGATTTTTCAAACTTCTTTGTTCATGCCGGGATGGTTAATACTGTGAATCTGTGGAAACATGTAAATGCCTACACATACATTTTAATATTCATAGTGCTAACACTTAAAGTTGAAAATCTCTCACCACCCACACCCCTGTAAGAGTGTTCCAATAGCTACATTTGAGAGTAAGATCTCTCATGGCTGAGCATTGTACTGTGTCATAGCACACTACCATTAAACATTTTATAAGAGGCCTATAAACAATAGGAAAAAAGTTGCACAGATTCTTTGTGAATTTTAATATATGTTTAATATATTTTTGTAATTCCAATTTTCAGGGAAACAAACCTGATTTCCACAATGCAATGCCTGGGGAAGCTTCTAAAGAATTTTATGAAAACTTTTTGCTATTATTAAAAGATTCATATAAACCAGAAAAAATTAAAGGTACGATTTTATTCCTTATCTATAATTTAACTATAATTTCCATAGTTTAAATAACTCAAAACTTTTTGCAAACATAAATACAGCATTTATTTTTACAATATAATGTTTGGTTTAGACTGTGTGTTTATTTGAAATGTCTAATAATAAATGTTTTTTTATGCTTATAAATAAAATGAGAATACTTCCTTATTATGGGATTTTAAATTATCATAACACAATTTATAAATCAAAGTGACATTTTTTTAATATACAGTGTTAACATCGTTCGTTATAAAAACTTTCTATAATGTAGAAATTAGTTCAATTTGGTTGGTTTACGACAAAACCGTTTACTCTTTCTCTTGAAATGCGTAAAGAGTTTACACTATAATTTCATTCAGAACCCGAAGGAAACATTTTATAAAAAAATTGAAAATGATTAGTATAAAAAAATGCTTTATTTAATTATAAGCAAGTAAAATATTATTTATCAATTTAATCATTTTTTAAGTAGTGCTTTTATCACAAAGAAACGAACATGACAGTTGGTGATTCGTTTCGATTCATCAAAAATCTGGTAAATCTTAGATTGGAGTATGTCATTGATATATAAAAACCCTATCAATGGAGTATGTAGATAATTTAGGGTTCTGTCTTATCGGTTTGACCAGGAGACAAGTAAATTTATTATGTTATGACGAAAATATTAAAATGGAACCTTGATTCCTTCCATCTGAATTATTTTAAAAGGTATTTCCCCGAAATATAAACAAGTGTCTTATGATGATTTCAATGTTTCAACAAAATGGTGCCCCCTTGTTAGTACTTTCTTGTGATTTTTTGGGAATATTACATAAAACGTCATCATTATTACTAATTGTATGATCAAGTAACTCAAGACTATGAATTAAAAGTGAAAGCCGCTTGATGACAGACAAGATCCTGCTAAAATTCAAGGTTTTAATCAAAGTATTATATATTTTTTCAGATGGCCTATTTGGTGCATACATGCAAGTCAGTATACAAAATGATGGTCCAGTCACGTTTGAAATAGAATCACCATTGAATACCAATAGTAAAGATAATAAAACCCATAAAGAAAATATTGCTAAAGAGAAGCATGAAAACAGTAGACAATTGAATGTAGAAGTGGATAATTAATGTGAAATTATTTTAAAGCTGTTTTAAAAATGTAAATAAGATCTTTATTTAAATTAATTGAAGACTAGAGTTTTTTCTTTTTATTATAATATATTTAACAGTACTTATAATATGAACGGAATTAAGTGTTTAGATTTAGATAAATAGCAAAAACAACTTTTGACGTGATAAAGTCTTATAAATCGATTCCGTCCAATGCACGCGCATGACTCATTGTCACGTTCCGCCTGAGCCGAGCGTGCAAGCGAGAGCGCGGAACAAGCAATGGAGAGGCGTAATCGACCTAAGCGTTCGGCATCTTTCATCAATGTTTTTTTTTATGTCATAGTAGGCAACCGAACAGCTGGGTCACCTGATGTTAATTGATCACCACTATCCATAGACACTTGCAACACTAGGGGAGTCGCAAGTGCATTGCCAGCCTGTGTTTGGGTGAAGGGGGAGTGGGGAAGGGGGGAGGGGGAGGGGAGTTGGGTCTCCGGCGCTCTCACTGACCGAACGAAACGCAAGAATGCAAGCACTGTTACTTCACGTCGGTTTTCTGAGGGTGGTACTACCCCGGGCGAGCCGACCCACGGCATGCTGAAACCAGTAATAGCTTCAGCGTGGCTCTACCACCAGTAAACAAGCTTTACAGAGAACCATTTTATTTTTCGAATTAACTTTGTTAGGCTGGATTGCCTTTGATTAAATCGATAGTATGATATATATGGTATGGTATGGTATGTATGTAGTATGGTTGTATAGAGGCGACAGAATACGCCAATTTTTGAAGTGAAAATTTCTTTAGCCTCGTTTTGATTTGAAACTCGATGAAACGAAAAAATAACATTAAAAAGTGATAAACACATTTAACGTGTGAGAGATTGAGATAGAATACATTATACAGTGATTCTTATATTCGCGGTCGGATACTTCCTCTGGTCTGAGTATTGTACATGTGTATACGCGTGTGATGTATGCGTATTACGAAGCCTTGAGGAAAGTCCTTGTAATCAGCGTGGTGTATTGTTTTTTATTTTTATCAGTCGATTCAAATATTTTTGTTGGATGACTGACACGGCTACCTTAGTTACTATTAAAAATTGTCCAATAAAAAAAACGTGACATACTTGCGCGGGTTATTTAAAAATAGAATATTTGGTTGAACAGTCTTTGTTTATAGGAATTATTAGTAATTTTTTTCAGGTTTTTATACACAATATAGAGCCAAATAACACAAAATTATGGATAAAATATAAAGACCACTACATGGCATTCCAAGATCCCGCCAAAAACTCAACTTCGATGATTGAAGACTGATTATTGTCTAGGGGTGGTCGTTAGCCATTTCATACCAAAATGAAACTCATTAAGTTGTGACAAATAAAAACAGCGATTTAATTAATAAAAAAAACTTTATTTTGAAATAATGGTTATTATCTATTAACATTGTTATAATTAGGCCCGTTATTATGTTAGAAATATTAAAATGATTTTACAAAGATGATATGCCTAAGTCTACACATAATTGTAGCTTATAATCACTACGAATCGATCTACATTCATTACACATACGCCTTTTGCATAACGAATACATTTCATATCGAAAAATCACAACTCGAATGCTACTAAACGCTTTTCTACTATTAATTTATTTACTCGCAAGTTTTTTCCAACTGTATGCTTTAAAAACTCATCGACCGAAAAACAATATATTGATAAATAATGCTAACAGATAATTTACCAAAATTCAAACGTATTTCTAAACGAATGGAGAATAAACTAGTCATAAATAAACTTGTATAAAAGACAAAATAAATGCATTCTTTAAACCCACTATTTTAAACATTATTTATTACTTATAATGAAATTCAACAAACGAGATTAAGAAATTCTAAATGAATAATTTCGTAACCATTATACACTAGTTAGTTTAATTTTATTGTATGAATTATTAGCCCGAGTGCCGAATGATTACTATTTCTATACTGTGGAATATAGATAATATAATCATAATATATTCTATACATTTATAGGTTATGTAGCATGCCTAATCAAACGTAAGCCGATTCTTAAAGAATTCCGTTTCACCACCGATCAAGGCACTGTTTATTTTGGTATATTGCTGATACATTTCCTCACTCCCAATTCACAATAGCATTTCATTAACATAATCGTACAAGTCTGGATAGAATTACAAATTTTAAAGATCTTATAAATAATAAGCATATACCTTTGCATTCATAATTAAAAAAAAAAGATTTTTTATTACGACTCCAAAGATTTACGCTGTGAACCTACCGTCTTTATAATATCTATCGAATAATAACTATTACAAAAATATCTATAAGTCTATACTAAATTATTTGAATGGATCCGTTACTGGGACAGGCTAAGGATTTCATTAACAACATATACCTTTTCTCTATTTTGAATGATTGTGAAAATTCTTTACATTTACGTGCACATATTGATGTACTAACATTTATCGATTCTACCTTAATTTAGTCGATTAGTTAACTGAAAAATGAAATAAATAATACGTACAATATTCTCAGAATATAGATTTCAATCTGTAATTTTAATAATATCGGGTTTTAGCGGAAATTTGTTGTTGTAGATGCTTAAAAAATGCGACGATTATTAAAATCAAATTCTGAGATTAAAATAGGCATTTATATGTTGACAGTATTAAGATGATTGAAAAGGTGGTCCTCGGCCGCCGTTGAAAGCCCACTGAGATGTTGTAGTGGTTGCGATAGTTGGTAGTTTATGTGAAATGTCTACCAAAGCCCTGAGGAGTATCCGCCGGGCGGCACGCGGTTGTGGTTAATCAGGTTGTTGCTGCCGTTGATCGACGTCACCATATTAATCTGGCCGTTCATCGATTTGTAGCCGTCGCCTGTGATGGGGTTGCCTTCTGAAAATTCAAATACCAGTCCAATTGTTATCAGTTAATAATTATAACGTAGTTGGCAAACACTATATGAAAATTGGATTATCATATAAAAATTTGACAGAAGATAAATTCTCGTATTTATAAATCATACGAAAAATTAAAAAAAAATTGTAGCTTTTTGTTTTTTTTTCATGCACAAATTCATAACGTTACCTAAACTACAGGCATATAATTATTTAGACCTAATAAAATACTTGTGTTAAGAATTAAATAAGTACTTAATTAACTAAATATATTTTTAATATTACATCAAACAGATACGTCTTAAAGGCTTTAAAACAACAAAAGTACAGCTATCAGAACAAGCAATTAATTAGAGATTACCGAAGTAGAATTACAACTGAACGTGCAAGAGAAAGGTAAGGCAAACAGAAACATTTATACAAAATACAACATTATACAAATGTTACAGCAGATATATTTATTACACGTCAAAATTTTAGGAAACAAAATTTACAAATGTTTAAAGCCTAACAACATTAGAACATATATAAAATATGTCAACTAATAATACCTAAAGTTTAACAAAAGCAAATAATAAAACTGAAGTGAGTGCTTAATTCAATGACATGAAGGAATAATTCAACAATTTGTAAATAACACAAACTAAAATTTTGTCTTAAAGAGTTTAACTTAAGAAAACAGTCTGAATATGTATCTTTTCAACTATGTAGAAGTATTATTCCTTCGGTCTAAATTGAACACCCACCAGTCTCTCTTCGGCGAACGTAATCTACATAGTACGTCTTAGGCTTGAAGTCTTCTGCATGCCGATTCAGATCAAATAGGTAGCCAGGAACGTGTCTGTGGAATATCGGTGGGAAGCCGGTCAATGTGCTGGGACCGGGAGCGACCGGTGTCTCTAACAGTGTTACATCGGGTATTGGGCCGTCTCTTTCATATTTAAAAAGTGTTGGAGCTGGATTTGTATTTGAAATTAAATACGGATCTATTGGGCCGTCTAAAGTCGGTATCGGATTGTATTTGTAATCCGGTTTTGGCCTGTCACCCAGAGCTGATGTCATGCCCACGAAGGCATACGGCGGTAACGGGTGGTAGGGAATTTTATTCTCCGAAGGCTCCAGGTAATGCTGAGCCGGAAAAGGAGGCCAGTGCCGGTCAAGAATTAGTTGCGGGGATAGGGAATTCGTATCGATAATTGGATGGACTTTTTCCGGATCGTCGGTTTTAAGACCGAGTAACGTGTAAGGTGTCTGTCGGATATTAGCGGCTGGTTTTATAGTAGATTCGACGTAATAGTTGCCGGGTTTCGGTGACCATTCGCGGGTGATATATCTGTGGGTGGGTTGAGGTTCTAGGAGACTGTCGTATGGATTGGGAGTGGTATGGTGTGGGGTCGGGTCGGCACCTCGCAGACTGGCGGCAGGGTGACGGCGTCGCGGCAGCGGGACCTGGACTCCATCACCGGTCACCGGATTCCTCTTCGGTGGAGTGTACAACACTGACCATTCACAGAATAAACATGTTTGATTTCGACTAAATATTTACCTACTACATTTATTCATCAGATTCTTTAAACTAGTTATAAAAGTCAATATTTTATTTGTTTTAATATAATATCATTTATTATAATCGTGCACCCATTAGTCATTATGTTATATTTGTAATGCATATAACAATATTAGAGTGTAATCATGCTCATTCTAAGCGAAGCACGGCTTGAACAATATTGTTTTTTATTAACGTGTTATAATTACAATTAATGGTAATAAGTAGTATTAAGTGTTATTAATTTGTTACATTCAATGAAGTATTGGTAAAAATTAGTGTTCATTAATAATTGATGATTTCGAAGTATTTTCTCGTAGCGTGCACGAATGATATATGTATAGTTACGAGGAAGCGGCTCGGATGGAAGACGTCATTACCACACACGGAACTACTTTTGTAAAAAAAAACTATAGGAAAGTTTTTACTTTGTATACGATATTACTATGTTTGGAACGTGCAATGGACTGTACTGAGAATTACATCTTTAACATATAAATGATCTTAACATTCCATGTGTTGTATTGTATTAAACTACTATATTCCGTATATCTATACTTCTATACTAATATTATAAAGAGGTAAAGTTTGTGAGTTTGTGACGTTGTTGGGGGTAATCTCAGGAACTACTGCTCCGATTTGTAAAATTATTTTAGTACCATATAGCTCATTTATCGAGGAAGGTTATAGGCTATATATCATCACGTTAAGACCAATAGGAGCTGAGCAGCAATGAATAATGTTTCAAAATCAGATTTTTTTCCCTCTTGAGAGCTTCCGCTGCGTGTTATCGTTAGCCCAAAGTAACTATTCCACGCGAACGAAGTCGCGGGCAGAGGCTAGTCTCATCTATACTTATAACGTATAGTATATACACCAATTATAATTTTATGTTAATCTATACACACAATACGGATGTAAATCTAACGTGTCTGTACTTTCTAGATTCTTGTAAATAGAATAAGCAATAAAATACATTTCAATAAATTTTAGAAATGTCTGTCTGTCTGTTTGTAAGAACACGCATCACTGCTAGAATATTGCGTCCATGATAAAACTTCAATCACAAAGCATAACTTCGAGTAGCATTTAGTCTTTGTTTCATTCAAATCGGTCCACTCTATCAGAAGTTATTGTAATTTGAATGACGACGCGGCGTAAGTACGAGAGAAAAGTAGATAAGTAAATGGACTTAATACATTCAAATGACTTTATTAATTGCAGTCCGGTGAAGCTATTAAGACCTTGCTTGGTCAGTAGCGTAGTCAGTTCGAAAAAAAAAAAAGACTTTATTAATCGGTGTTTTTTAACATACGGTTTCACGCGGACGAAGTTGCGGGCACAACTAGTGTAGATTGAAGTCTGGGAACTATTCTGCTTTAGTGATTTCAATGGAGAAGAATTTGAGAAAAAAAATCGTTTTATTTACTCGACACATTATTACAAAGTTCGAATTAAATTACCTAAAATTCTCTCTGCCGTTAATTTTCAATGAAAAGCGTTTCCCCTGCAAACATAGTGTATTTATAATCTATTGCTAGATATTTTTATGGCAAAAGATATATTTAACACAAACCAGCTCTGAACACGAGCGTTAAAAGTAGATGATTTTTTTTTTCGAGCTGACTACCCTATTGACTTGTAAGGTCTTAACAGCTTCACCGGACTACAGGAGTAGATGAAGATGATGCTGTATTAAACTAAAATATCATTTATTTTTTTCTAATGTTATCAACTGATTTGTATTGGCAAAATAACTACCCCCCAAAAAAACAAATTTTCTTTACTCAATTTATACCCTCAAATAGTACTATTATGTACGTTAGAATAGTACCTACGATAGATTCTTATTGACTAATGATACATTCCAATCAACGAGAAGAGTCTACGAGAAACTGATCTCTTATTTACCATTTTCTGTACATTTTTTAATATAATTAACTAAGTCATTGTTCACGGTCCTTTATTATTAGGTACCTACTTTTTCGTTCACGTAATGCCACGTAATGATCTATCCTACAAAATGTATTATAAGGTGTAAATACGTTACCTACATGATATTTTGACAGAACAAATGTCACGAAAACGCACACATGTTACCTACATGATATTTTGACAGAACAAATGTCACGAAAACGCACACATACGTAGACTGACTTACATAAAATGTGGAAGTAAGATGACGTATTCTGAATATCGGTAGGAAGAAAGAAATAGTTATATGTTGCTTAGACACGGTCGGATTGACGGGGCAGCCTTTAAAAAGAAGCTAGCTAGCCAAGTTATAACAAGGCGCTGTCGAAGCGCTTATGACGTATCTATAGTTATAATATAACTGATCCTACAGTATTTATTAATCTTTCAAGTAATGTGTTAACAGATAGTGATAAAGTACATTGCATGTCCCAACATAGTGACGTCCCCACCGTGCCATGGGACGGGCATTGATTGCATCGCCGATCGCCGCTAACCGTGCTCTAAATATCGTGCCTACATCTGAATCGACTCACAGTATTCGGTTGGCTCCCTCTCACCTCGGCTGGGCGTCGATGTGGCGCTACCGTTGGTCATCGGCTTCGAGGGCGAGTGCGATGGGCTTCCACCGTTCATCTCGTTGTCACCGAACAAGATGTTGCTGCGAATCGTGTCTGTTATCATCGGGGAAGCGGAGTTGTTGGCGGCCTGGAATTGTGTAATGAATTATTAGAACTGCTATCCTGTAGCAGTTACGCCTAAAGATGCTTCGATCCATTTTTTAGCGCTTCGAAATTGATAGTTCATGCGGTGTAAAGAGTGATTTGGTCTACAGTAACTGCAGTATTCAATTAAATAATGATTAAAACTACATGTCTAAATAATCTTCATAACTAAGCCGTTATTTTTGATAATATTTAAGAAATAAAAATGGTAATTCTGGTACACTATATATCACGAGGGAGTTTTCTTGGTATCTTTTTAAGATTTCATGAGGTTTAGTTAGTGTTAGCAATAAATACCCATCAAAAGAAATTTACGACTCCATTTCACTGATTTTTTTCTACTTTCTTTACATATAATATGCATGTAATATATATAAACCGTTACAGTAATATATACAATCCGACGGTGTAAGTTCTTATGTAAAGCAGTAATAGTACAAAGTACAGACTGACAAAGAAATACTGAGATTAATTCAAAACTAAATGTTTGATTACATGTCATATGTATATATATATATATATTTATTGAAGTAAAACTTATGTTCTATGAACTAAACTGCTTTGAAATTCTGATCGGCAACTTTTTGTGACAAAAAGTGATGGGGTTAAACACTGTGTTGGGAAGAGTTTTGTAAACACCGGTTCTCGTCAAATCACCGAAGTTAAGCAACGTCGGGCGCGGTCGGTGTTTGGATGGGTGACCGCTTGGGAAAACCGCGTGACGTTGACTTTTTGTTGTATTTTTTATATTAAAACGTTTCTTTGGAATATACAAGTCTATCGTATGTCTTTACTACACAACCTTTTTTGTTAGCATAGGAGTATAATAAAGTTATTTTTTATTAGCATAGGAGTATAATCTATACTATCTATACTAATATTATAAAGAGGTAAAAAGTTTGTGAATTTGTGAGATTGTGACGTTGTAGGGGGTAATCACAGGAACTACTGGTCCGATTTGAAAAATTATTTCAGTGTTATATAGCTCATTTATCGCATAAAGTTATATATATCATCACGCTAAGAACAATGGGAACGGAGCACCAATGTGGAATGTTTCAAAATCGGTTGTTTTTTCATCTTGCGAGCTTCCGTTAGCGTTAGCCCAAAGTAACTATTACACGTGAACCAAGTCGCGGGCAGAGGCTAGTAAAGTTATATGACTAACCTGTCCAAAGAGTCTGGAATGAGTATCGCGCGGACGTGTCGGTGTGTCGCGGACTACGCGAGGCCGCGACGTACCGTTCTTCACGGGAGTCTCTTCTGTGGCTCCCGGGCTGAATATCTCGCCGATACAACTCTTGGGAGCGTTTGGCACCCTGGCGAACATAAAAAAAATAAATTTAATAAACACTCTATCAAATATATGAACATTATGGATAAAAATAAATATCGGACACAACGTATAACAATCATTATTTTTGTTACATAGGTACGGATCTGCGTAAACATTTATTTGGTTGTATATTAAAAGGTATATTCATTGTATAGTGTAAAATAAATACATAAAAGATAAAAATTTAAACTTTAAAAATATTATTAAACTATATCTTGACAATATATGACTGTCTAAAATATAATAAATATACAAATAATGTGTATTTTGTCTGACCGGACTATTGCAGTCGAAAGGACACGTAAGATTGTTATATATGTTTTTTTTTCCTTTTCTCTATAGACTCTTGGTCCGCACCTTTTTATTGATGTTGTTAATTTTATTAACCTAGTTAAAAATCGTTTTACACGTGAGCAACAATTGTTATTCTACTTAACTATTAAATATAAGCGGTGTTATTACAAAAAAGTTAAATACGTATTAAATACTTGCTTTAAAAAGGTTTCGAATTAAATGCACCTCGGTCGCTGAACGTTCGCCATCTTGCTCTTTTGTCTCGCTTTGGTTACGTTAGGTTAGACTTGCGAAAAAGGATAACGCGAACTTGCCTCGGGCGAGTGCGGTGCATTTAATTCGAAACCTTTTTAAACCAAGTATTTAACTTTTTTTTAATAACACCGTATAAGTTTACTACTGTACATTACATTGCGTTTGTTTGCATTATACTATATTACCTATTTGTCATAGAGATAATTTCGTTTATGGCGGCTTCATTTTTATCTTTTATTGCCATTTTTAAATTGTAATCCACATTGTCCCGTGCCGTAGCGTTCACGGCCCGATGGGTGAACCTACTATGTAGTGTTATATATATTAAAAATTACATTTATGTAAGGGTTAAGATAAGTTAAAATTATAATCAAACAATTAAAGGGCAGGTCACAATTAATCTACATAAAACACAGTTCCTATAAAAAAAGAAATCTATTTTCAAAACAACGAAGCATAAATAAAATAATTCAAATTAAAACTGAATATACGTTTACCACTGCTGAAACCGAATGATTATTACTACTACCTAACTGCCCATGTCCAAGTATACGTTTAAATTTACTAATGGTATATTTCAGCGGTAGCAAAAACTATCAAAATAATTTAAAAAATATATTTTTTTTAATTTTCGTTATTCATAACCCAATCTTCCTAAAATAATTCACAGCATGAAACTTGGGCGGTGTTATTACAAAAAAGTTAAATACGTATTAAGTACTTGCTTTAAAAAGGTTTAGAATTAAATGCACCGCGCTCGCCCGAGGCAAGTTCGCGTTGTCCTTTTTCGCAAGTCTAACCTAATGTAACCAAATCGAGACAAAAGAGCAAGATGGCGAACATTCAGCGACCGCGGTGCATTTAATTCGAAACGTTTTTAAAGCATATATTCCATACGTATTTAACTTTTTTGTATTAATTTGGTATTTCATTAAAAATAATTTTAGTTTAATATACTTACGAATACTCGTGTAATTTGTCTTTTACTTTTTCTAATATTCATAACAGTCTTATAGAAAAAAAATAAAAATGTACTCGGCTCATTTAAAATGACAAATATACTTGTCTACGTGCAAATGTGCCAATAGAGAGGACAGAATGTAAGTATTTTTAGCAGGTTTTGTTACATCGTTAAATACCTTGGGAGCTTATTGATTAAGTTTTTATTTGACAATATACCATAACTGAAATAAGTCTGGGGCTTACTGGGAAGTAAGGTAAAGAAAGTTACTACACCCATAACATGATAACGTTACTAAATTGAATCAACGTTGAACGAAGAGTTCAATGAACTTTTTACCCCTTATAATTTGATACTGTATATTTTTTATTACAATTCGATAGCAACGACATGACGACATTAATTACTTAATATAAAACGCTAGATCTACATAGACACGCGTGATACCTGAACGTAATAGGGGTTCGAGTATCCGGTATTAGGGGAACGGTCATTGTTGTGGTCAAACGCGAACTACAAATCAATATAATTGTGTAACTATCGTTGGGAATGCATTTCTAAACGTCACTGCATCGTTTTAAATCGACGATGCGGGAATCGGTTATTTTAACGTTAACTTAAAAATAATTTTACTTATTCACAACTATGGAAAAAAGAAAAGTCAGATAAAGATAAAATATAGGAATAAAAAAACTGCACTAAAGCCATTGTCATATAAAAACCCAAGACACACAGTCTCGAATAAAAGTAGCGCTCAAAACCGTCCCGCAAAACTCCCCCAATATACACAAGTGGTTATAGTTATGCTATAAACTTACGATTTTGCAAATTCAACCTTACCTGAAATGTTTTAAAGTTATTTTTACAAGGACGCAAGCGACGTGAGACTATTTAAAATGAGTGCATAATCCAAAATGATGCACTCATTTTTATGTGCTGGCTGTGAGACGTTAAGTGTGCATCTTGGTTTTAGTATATCAATGAATGACATCTATACTACATTAACAAAAGGACACTTGAAATTAAAAATAACACAACCAAATAAAAAGTAACAATTAATTCAGGAAAAAAAAACTAAAATGAAACCATGGGAAAGAAAACAAAACTACAAATCTAATCCCTAAGATGTAAAAGCAATTTATATTTAAAGAGGTCGTTAATATAAAGTGCGTTTAACTATTCTTTTGTATTTAAAAGCACGATTGTCGAATATGTCTCATACGGAATATTTAGGTGAGAGGTTTGCAGAATGATGCATTAAAATATTTAAAAATTTATGACTCTGAAAATCATATTTAATAAAACGAATACAGAACCTTGAACACTCCAAGTTCGCTATAATGACTCTAGGTAGTTAATTTAAATAGATAGTTAGATAACGGTGTCCTTTGAGCAACAAGCGCAGCAAAGATATGCAGTTTCATAAGTGGGTAGTTTCTTATCACAGCACACAATCAACCGCGATGGTGTAACCGCCTGCGACCGTAGCCAATGGTCTAGGTGATGCGTTAAGGTGCATCATACCAAATAATATTCAAGGTACTCACTTAGAAAAAAAAATTATAAAGAGACGCGTCTCTCAACGTCTTTCGAACGTCTAGTTTACATTAGGATATTCTAAAAACTTTCGAAATCTTTTCCAAAAATGTTCCGACGTCTTCGGGAATTGTCCCCATTTACTTGAAAGTAGGGACTTGGGGAACGTTTCGGGGGTTTTTAACTCAAATTGTATTGTATTTGGTTTCTGAACTGGCTTTACCGTCTGATATAGGCCGTAAAGTCTCTGGTCAACAGAATGAGCCAGTTAATACTTGAACTCTCGAATCAATGTATTTAGTTTTATTTAATATTTGATTTAAAACTGTGTTAAGTTAAAATGTATAAACTTTGGTACACCGAATATAGATATGTATAATACTTCTTAAATTATACATTTTACAATGTCAAATACTATCACATCTTACACACCTATTACCCACACTACACGCTTTCAAGAGGCGCATACTTTAATATTTTGATTCAAGGAAGCGTATTAATAGTTACGGAGTGCCCGTCTCTAATCAGGGCGTTGTTTTTTGCCAATCAGGCAAAGTAATAATATTTACGGCAATTAGGTAGCTCAGTACGAGCGACCGGGAACTGTCGTATTCCGTTCATATACCTAGGAAAAATATATATATTTTTTTATATTATTAATTTTATTTTTAATTTCAGTATTTGTACATTCTTTGATGATTTTCTGGGATAAATACGATAAGTAAGCAGCTTAATCTTGAAAAGTGTTACTTCTAACCAGAAATTTAAATATAAAAACCAAACTTTACACGTAAAGTTAAGAAGAATTTACTTTGTTTAACATCATGTTTTTTTAAATCGAAGTACAACATTTAATAACATTGCTGCGATTACTTCAGTCTTAGCCGGGTGTATGACTATTGAATGAGTTGACAATGTGAAAAATTTGTCGAAGTTTCCGTTCTGGATTAGGGCTTAACTGGCTGGGTTACTTAAATAAGGAATGCACTAACTAGAGACTACGTTCACCACTTGAAACAGGGCTCTTAAAATCATCTAGTCTAATAAGCCTTTTACGCGAACTTTATTAATGCTTCGCCTTAACGCAAACTCGTCAGTTGAGCATCTAATTCGTGTAGGACGACATCCGACACCGGATACATTAGCAGAAGCTCGATCGTATTTCAAGCGATTTGTAATAGCGATTCAAATTAATTCGTTTAAAGTAACAACCGCGGTAATTTATTAAATACTAGCCTCTGCCCGCGACTACGTTCGCATGGAATAGTTACTTTGTGCTAACGCTAACACGGAGCGGAAGCTCTCGAGAGGAAAGAAGACCCGATTTCGAAACATCCTTCATTGGTGTTCCGATTCTATTGGGCTTAGCGTGATGATATATAGCCCATAACCTTCCTCAATAAATGAGCTATATGACACTGAAATAATTTTTCAAATCGGACCAGTAGTTCCTGAGATTACACACTACAACGTCACAAACTCACAACGTCACAAACTTTACCTCTTTATAATATTAGTATAGAAGTATAGACTAATATGATTCTATGTATATATTATTACAAAAAAAAATACAAGTCACAGATTTTAGAGATAAGGTTTTATAAATTTCGTTGGAATTAATAATACGAAAATAAACAGCTCAGATTTTATCACGCCAGTAAAGACCTTGTACATTACGTTTGCGTTATCGATTTTTTTGTTACCGTTTCGGCAATAGCAAACACAGCAATTGATAGTAGTAAAAAAAACGAAATTCAACCGCGATGTCTTAAAGACAAGTATTATCTTCGATATAAAAATATGCTAGGTAATACTGCTTTGTCATTAAAAACTATACATCTATACGTATAATAAGAATGTAAATCTAACATTCTATACTTTCCGATTTTCGTAAAAAAAAATGTTGTAGGTGTCTAGAAATAAGTAATGCACTTTCGCAAGTTCGCACTTTTTCCTCTACTTAAAAAAAAAACATAATTCATTCATGTTTAACATGTGGTTTAGGTGAAAAAAATAAAACAATAATACTATTACTAACTAACTTATGCTCCCAGTTTCGCTTGCGTTAATGTAAACTCGGCATATCCCTCGTGTACACTACTTTTTGCTAGATGCAAGGTGTACGTTTTACGTGATCCTCTGGCAACATATATGAAAATTCGTAAGAAACTAACACAGAAACTAACAACCGTATCTATAATATCACTAGCTGGCACGGCGGACGTTGTCCCGCCCTGATAATTAGAAAAACTTTTAAGTTAGACATATGCTGTCGCATTTTTGTAGGCATTATCAAGCTCTACAACTTTTTTCTAGAACTCAATCATATCTCTCATCGGTAAGGCAGCGTTCATAAGAAAGGTTTTCGTTCGATCGTTTTTTCACCGAGTTACTTCGCAAATCCGACTACCACAAATAAGGCTTTTCATTTTTCGGGTTAATATGTAGCCTATGGCACTTACAAACAACATGGCTTTCTATTGGTATTTTTTTTTTCAAAATCGATTTAGGAAATCCAGAGATTACCCCCTACAACGTCACAAACTCACAAACTTTACCTCTTTATAATAATAGTATAGAATTAGAAAGTTAGAATAATGCTGGATAAATATAAAGCTACTATATTACGCAAATATAGGATATAACTTTCATCTGACTGAAAGCAATCGTTCTACGGAAATGGGATACATTACGTTTGCACATTGCATTGTAGCACATTATAGACTTATGCAGAAAATATTACTCATACTAATCGAACGGGGAAACAGAGCCACGCAGTCGCCTCGGGAAATTTACGCTAACAACACTGCCAAGATCGAAATTAATGTTTTAAATATCAGCAAAGGATTATCGAATATTCTAAGATGTCTAGATTAAACCACAGCAAATTATTAAAATTCTATATCATTACATAGTATAAAACAAAGTCTCCTACCGCGTCTGTCTGTTCGCGATAAACTCAAAAACTATTGAAGGGATCTTTATGCGGTTTTCACCAGTGGATAAAGCGATTCACGAGGAACGTTTTGGTGTATAATTTGTCCCGGATTTTTTTATAATGAGGGCGGGACAACGTCTGCCGGGCCCGCTAGTATAAATATAACAACCATGCGAATCTCACATGTCTATACTTTTAACATTTTCGTAAAAAAATTTTTACAGGTGTCTAGGAAATAAGTAAGAAAATATATTTCAATCATTTTTAGAAATGTATGTTTGTTTGAACACTTGTCACTGTTAAAGTAGCGCGTTCACAATAAAACGTTTTCAAAAAAAAAACCATAAAGAATATCTTCGAGTAACATTTAGTTATTGTTACAATAAAATCGATTTGGTTTATTTATCGTAATTTTAATGACGAGGCGACTTAAGTACGAGAGAAAAGTAGATAGTAAATGGACTTAATATATTCAGATGACTTTATGAGTCACTGTTTTCTACATCAAGTTCCACGCGAAGTCGCGGGTACAGCTAGTATTTAATAATTCTAAGTTTCCTTATTCCGTATCTGCTTGCATTAAGCTCGCAAAGATATCTCGGCCTACTTTATCGAGAAAATAAGGAACCCACTTGAGAAATTACACGTAATCTTTGCTAATAATAAACCAGTAAATGAAAATAAATATGTTTTTAGAATTGAAAAAATATGCAATCCATTGTTTTATTTATTTTTCTAAATACTAATCATTCAGATACTAACTTATCTTGCTTCAAACTTTATAGTTTTACAATTAAAAGAGTGTCGAATTTACTTACACTTCACTGTAAAATAATAAAGAAGAAATATGGGTAAAGCTGAAAGCGGTGGTGATGGAAAATACTAGTACTTGAGATAAGGCGAAACATACTTACAGTGATTATTGACGGGAAGAAAACGCGTGAGAGTAAATTATTGTAATTGCGATATAAGAAGGAAAGAGGTGCGCACACGTCGCACGCAACGCCGGAAAGTAGTTGTTACTCAATAAACAGCTGTCAATCCAGAGGTATTCGAAAAAATAAAACGTCGAAACATAATATATACATTCGAGTATGCTGAAAAACTCGCATGACAAGTTTTGTTCGCCGGTTAGGGAAATAGTTGTTAAGCTGTTGAAGCGTTTACATATTATTACCTCGTCAATTATTTTGGCCGTTCCGTCTATAGCCATAAGTTCGGGCTTGCGCTTAATATAATGAAGAATTTAATACAAGACAAAATTTAAATATTATTACAGCAGTTCAAAACTGGTATTTGTTTATCCCTTTCTCGATATTATTGACATAATTTAATAGGTATTTATACCTAAATTTTTGTTTTGTAGAACTAACAATATTCAGAGCGATAAAAAACTTTTGCGAGGACTGTACTTGAGTTAATATCTCATCTGTACTGATAAAATATGATAACTAACACGTGCTCTACATAGCATCAATCTATATAACGAATACATTATCCTAACTAATATCATATAGGTGATTGTGAGTTTGGTTGTTGGTACGGAAAAGGACACGTTTCATCCAGAAGTACTGTCATATTACTACGAGCACAACCACACGCAAAAGTTAGTTTATAATAGAATATAATCTTAATATGAAAATATATCTTAGTTATCTATACATATACATACGATTCATGAACTGCGTTTTTATGATTAAATAATGTCAAAAGCATACAGAGCCGCCAGCATATAGAGTATATTTTTGAAATGCAAAAAAGAGAATCAATTAATGTGTTTAGCAGATTCCAAGGAAATATAAAAGAATAACATTAATATTTTCATATAGGTATATTATAAGACTGGAAAACATCAATGTTTCCTGACTTCCTAGGTAAGTTCCATTAAGTTTATCATGAGTATAAAATATAAATAAAACAGTACAAAAGTACAAAAATCCCTTTAAACACTGAAAAAGGAATCCCAGAACAGTTATATAAGTAAGTGCAATATTATATATATGCAATCTCAGGTACAACTTATATTTAATCAATTATTATTAAATTGAATATAAAGTTGAATGTAGAATACGACCCGCGTTGTGTTAAGAGTGGTAACCACAGCAGTCGTTTGAAGAAAACAACTTAACGCTTCTACATTGTAGTTTTGCTCTATAACTGTCAGCTGTAATGCGATCACGTTAATAATATCTGTTCGGTAATAAGAGATAGCGTAAGTATATCATACACGACACGTCAGGAGAAACTTCTGTTTCATTTCCAAATGAAAGGCACGACACTTCAAGACAGGTTTTATGCAGAGTAATTTAATTCGTGTTTACTTGTCGATGTAAATTGCCGGCGTTCGAAAATATTCAATAAGAGGCAATTGCTCTGTGGCAAGACGCTCGGATCCCACATCGAATCACGAGAAATAATATTTTTTTTATTTTTCATAAGTTAGGTAGGCGTTTGATCACAGCCTCGCTTAATGTTAAGTGAAGAAAATGTGCCCCAAAATGAAGACACTACAAGTGTTTGTTGTCAGATTTTCATCATAAAGATGGACTAAGGATGTGAGTGTTAGAAAATACAATAGTTTCATCGAATAGTTTCCTTTATAAATAGCTCAGGCTCGATGCAGGAATTCGAAGAGAATTACACTTGTAACTTAGTATTTGCAGAAATACTAGAAAATGATAATACGAAAACGAGGAAGACAAACAAAGAATTCTTACCTTAAAAAACCGTGTCATAATGATAAATCAATTACGTTTTATCGAAGGATTGACTTCCGTAATATCTTATTTAATCAGGCACATTAAACTGCTAAAAACAGTATGTAATCAGCTCCGGGAAGTTGTATTCGTATTCTCCATATTTCGTGTAAGAATTTGAGAATTCTTACAAGGTATGTATGCCGATCGTATGAGCATTTTTGCCCATCTCTATGAAAAAAATTATGAAAGAATTTAAATGCGTCCGAAGAAAAAATCGAAAATCTCAAGGTGGATTCTTGAAGTTCTGTCCTGTCATTTGTCCATGTGTGCCCATCCTTTACATTTTTGATAAGTCAACGCCTAGGTAGAAAAAAATTTAGAGAGAACGCTGGCAAACGACTAACTTCAAGAATACACCTTGACATGTCCTATTTTTCATATTTTTTCCGACGTTGGGCAAGTATTTAAAATCATTCATAACATTTTTCTTTTATAACTGGTTTTAATTCTCACTTTATGGCAGTAAAATGTTTAACTTGAAATTTATATTCGGCTGTAAAATTATCAGAAACAATACACATGTTATAAGCCATCTCATTTATATGTTAACCAGTAAACCACTATCTGAGACTACTTACAAAGATGCATACGTGTTAACGTAGAATTTACAGCTGCCCCTTATCAATTTTACATAGTTTATGTGCCATGAGCTCTGGTTTAGAACATGTGCGTTCTAGAAACTATAGATCGGGTAACAACTGAGGCGTCGTGTTGAAGATTTTCAGTATAAGATACATTTGAGTAATATTCGAGCATATACGAAAATATGTTAATCTCATTTACCAAGCAACTTTAGAAGAACTGTATTTAAGATATACATTTACTTTCATAAAAAATATAAATATTAGACTAGCTATTGCCCGTGGTTTCGTTCGCGTTAATTTATATTAGACCTAGCCCTCGGAAACAGAACTTTTTGAAGCGAAATTTCTAATGGAAGGGCTTTCAATTTCTGATCGGCAAGTTTTTTGTCTGGCGAAAAGTGGTGGGAGTTAACACTGTCTTGAGTAGAATATTGAAAACACCGATTCTCGTGCGATCAGCGAAGATAAGCAACGTCGGGCGCGGTCAGTACTTGAGTGGGTGACCGCCAGGGAACACCGCGTGACGTTGTCTTTTTGTTGCATTTTTAAATTAACATATTTCCCTGTAATACAAAAAATTCACTTCTATCGTGTGTCTTTACAATATACCCTGTTTTTTGTTCTTTATGAAAGGTACCCTATGTTCTTTAACAGTGTGTATGGAAAATTACATGATAATTGATAGAGTATTTAAGGTATGAAAGCGTAACAAACAAACAATTACACTTGGAGCGCATTTATAATACTAGCGAGGATATGTCGATATTAGTGACAAGAAATAAATATGATTTACAATCAAACACGGATTAACTATATTCACCAAGTATTTCAACCATAATTGTATACGATAAACAATGTTAATAATAAGCCAATGAACTGAATCATACATAGAAAGTACAAACTGTAATGTAAATCGAAATTAACTTCTCCATTTTACTAATAATTATCGTCTCACCTTCCCGTTGCTCCGTTGCGGTGAGCTAAGCCGAGTCTATCTATGTTGGCGCCGTAAGTAATAAAAAAAACAAATTGGATGAAATTACACATTCTCCGCACGTAGTACAAATTACTCGGCCTACGCTACTTATATTGTCTATTACATTCTTTCATCTGCATTTCCATACTCATCATTCCGTACCAAATTAACCTACGGGTAGCAAACAACCTACATAGCATAGCTCACGACTTGTAATTTGTATCGAGATATGTCTTCGCTGAACATGTTTTTTACATAAATTGGTAAACTGTGCCTTAACTTTCCAATTTATCATTAGATTTGGCTGAAATTACAACACCAGTTATATTCTATCTAATACCAAAGTGATATTTGAAAGCTTACATTTGTTCTGAATACGGAAACAAATCCCATAAGCTGTGGGTCAAGTTTGTAGACTCGATTAAAAAAGAACTCAAATTGAACTATCGTGGAACCCCTGAGACAAATGGAACATCGGAACTGGCTGTCGTTGAATAACATTTAAAGCCATAAAATAAAAAAAATAGTAGGTAATCAATTTTGAAATCCAGAAGATCTCAAGACACATTTCAATCGTCATTATTAAGTAATTAGTTTTACTAGAGGTCATCCAAAAATCGAAACTCTACCATAACCAGAGATACAATTTTTTTTCTTCACGTGTTATATCTATCTATATATCTACATATAATAAGAATGTAAATGTAACGTGTCTGTATTTTTTCGATTTTTGTGAAAAAAAATAATGCAGATGTCTAGGAATAAGTAATAAAATAAATATTATAATAAAATATTTCAATCATTTTTAGAAATGTTTGTCTGTCTGTTTGTACGAACACGCATCACTGCTAAAGTACTAGATTCACAATAAAATCATAAAGCATACCCTCGGCAGTGATTTGGTCTTTGTTTCATTGAAATCGGTCTACTCTATCAAAAGTTACTGTAATTTGAATTACGGTTCGAGGTAAGTACGAGAGAAAAGTAATAATCTACGAGAATACTAATGTAATAAAACTTATTTGTTTGGTTGCACGCGCTAAACTTAGGAACTACTGATCAGATTTGAAAAATTCAGTGTTAAATAGCTTATTTATCGAGCAAGACTTTATTTATCATTTGTCATCACGTTAAGACCAATAGGAGCGGAGCACCAGTGAAAAATGATTCAAAATCAGTTTTTTTTTTCCTTTTGAGAGCTTCCGCTGCGTGTAAGCATTAGCCCAAAGTAACAATTTCACGCGGACGAAGTCGCGGGCAGAAGTTAGTAATTAATATGTGTATTGCGTATTGTACAAATATTGTAGACGTAAAAACCGTGAACTATGATAAATAGATACTTACAGAAATAAGTAGAGGTTTCGACTTGTTGACTCATAAAAGAACAAGCCTCGTCAATAGTTACTAAATAAAGGAAATGGATTGATAAACAGAAAATAAAAATTACTGATCTACTTTGTCTTCTCCTATTTATACTGGACACATAAGACGTAGATTAAAATCCTTCTTCTTAGAATTAAGATAACATCTTTTGTGTTTTGACTTGAATTAACAAAATGTAGATTGTGTGGAGCCTTGTCAGGTCAAATCCTACGTACAGTTCCGTTGCAAGCCCTAAACAGTGGTCCTGACTCCTTGCCCCGCAATGCTATGGAACCGGCCGGCACCCGTTCAAAGAATCCATAAATTGCTAATATCTATATACAGAACGAGACGATAGATGGCGCTTAAAACAAATTCAACTGTAGCGTTAAAGGTACAATCGATTTTGTCCCCAACCACACGATTCGATGTTTGTAGTGTTTACTACAAATCTTGGCGTAAAATTTAATTAAGCGTCATAATAAGTAAGCTTTTTTTTGATTTCGTTACTTATCTAGGTCGATAATGTTTCCCAACTAGAGCTCGAAGTTCCACGATACGGGAACATTATACGACGGAATCATGTCACAATACGATAGAATATTTCCCAATCCGCACCATGAAAGCTTTACTTGAGATACTTGACTCTTAACAGCAGATTATGCAAAAGAAAAAAACATACGTTTTTTTTTAAACAAACACTCGTTTATCGAAAGTAACGTAAATCAGACCTGTGATGTGGGATTGTCATTTACTACTTTCCGCTTGACATGTATTTATGATGTCACTTGATTCCTCTTATTTTATGTTTTAGTTAAAGAATTGAAGCAGCAGATAAACCTTTCTTTTTATTGCGCGCATAAACGTAAAATGTATATGCTTTTTTACCTGAGCAATATATTTTATTCAACATAAAATTAATTAATTGTTAATTTTGTAGATATTGTATCGGTTTAAGTATAAGACAAGATCTACTTCATCAAATACGCCCCCGTACTAACTGAAACCATACTGTAACAATTTACACGTACAGCCTGATTAAATTAAACAACTTCAGTTAACTTACGAATTCAATCATTTATAAGCCATAAATGGCTGTTTACATATGCTTTCATATTCATTAGGAAAGACCCTACTTTAAGAATGATAAAAAAAGTGTTCCATTTTCACGTAGGAAATCAGGTGCTAAATGGAACAGCAACCATCCCGTGCTTTGTTCAAACATATTCCAGAATATTCGTCTTATTTCGCACCTGCTTCACACTTTATCAACATTCCTGGTACATCATCCGATACTCTTAGTTCAAATAGTTACAGTTGAAAATACCTTGGCAGGATCGCTTCCAGAATTTTGTAAATCTTTGCGGGTGTGTGCCTTTGTGTTTAGCACCGTTCTGTATATGAACTTTTGTTTCCGATATTATGCATTCGCTAATTAAAAGTTGTAATAGTGATATGGAAAAAGAAAAAAAAGCATCCTTCAACTGTTTATATGAATATAACTTATTTACACTAGTACGCTTTTAGAAATTATTAATCTTATTACGAATCTGGCAGAATGTTTCCTTATTTATAATAATTACTAGCTGTGCCCGAGACTCCTTTCGTTTAATAAAATCATCTGAATATTATTTAGTTCATTTACTTATCTACTTTTCTCTCGTACTTAAGTCGCGTCGTCATTAAAATTACTATAACTTTTGACAAAGTGAACCAATTTTAATGAAAGTACAACTAAATGTTACTGGATGATATGCTTTATGTTTTTCTTGGTTATGTTTTACATACATTTACATAGTACTTCAGCAGTAATGCGTGTTCAAACAAACAGACAGACAGACAGACATTTCTAAAAATGATTGAAATGTATTTTATTACTTATTCATTTCAAAGATAACATTTTTTTTTCCAAAAATATAAAAAGTACAGACACGTTACATTACATTCTGATTATATGTATAGATAAACAACTATATGATCTAGTATTTCTTCACAAATTACTACACACTTATGTGTATACTATAACTAGCGGGCCCGGCAGACGTTGTCCCACCCTGATTATGAAAAAATCCTTGACAAATTATATACGAAAACGTTCCTCATTAATCACTCTATCCACCGGTGAAAACTGCATGAAAATCCGTTCGGTAGTTTTTGAGTTTATCGCGAACAGACAGACAGACAAACGCGGTAGGGGACTTTGTTTTATACTATGTTATGATAATATCCTTTTCCTTTCTAGAATCTCTAAATTTGAACACCAATTTTGAATATCCATTTCCTAAAATTTATTTAGACCTATAAGAATACTTAATACCTTACTACTACTTACTACAGTACTACTTAGTACAGTCTAATTATATGTGTGAATAGTTTGTACAATGAGCTCGCATCCAAACACATTAGAGATACCTAATCATCTAGCTTTTAAATTCGAATGACAAACATATTTTATATCCATTATATTTCAATATTCTTGACTATATTTGTCAATTGTTTTCTTTTCCGTAGTGTAATGAACATAAGTATAATCGGTCAAATTAATTCTCTTTAAGCACTCTGTGACTATTATCCGAGCAGAGCTTCGCCCTACAATAACTTCGACATAGTAATGAGTGTCCGATTAACGACATCTCGCCTTTTATAGGCCAAACTCTCTAATAAGGTGGCGCTAATCATTACAGTAGGTTAATTTTAATTTTTATAGATTAATTCATTTTCACTTTTTCGTTTACTCTTTATCTATTTATTTTTTTCATTTTCAAATGATTATCAATATTTAATGTTACATAATTACATTTTTACATTAATAGTGTAAGCTGTATCGATGTGATATTATTGTTAATATATTATTCATTGGACTGTTGACCGTTGCATTATCCACAATTGTAAAATTGTAAATATACTCTTATGAAAGAGTCAAAACCTCGCGTCTCAGGTAAAAAAAGGAACGCCTGCTACAACAATATTATGGAATTCTCATAAGACGTTTTTAAGCGATAATGTCGCATTTGTAGCGTGTTCAGAATCTTACCTCGTACAGTTTACGTCTAGTCTCAAACTCATAGGTTCGAGACATGCAACGATGTGAAGCTTTTAGTTAAGGAGAACAAGGTTAAGAACCATAGTATGATGGTAGTATGGTTTTTTGCCGCAATATTTTTATGCAAATTAAAATAAAATTAATATTTTGAATTCTATTCTAATGTGGTCTCGTTTTCACTTGTCTTTATAAATTATAGCCTCTGCACGCGATTTCGTCCGTGTGGAATAGTTAGTTACTCTGGGCTAACGCTAACACGCAGTGAAAGCTCTCAAGAGGAAAAAAATCGGATTTTGTAACATTCTTCGTTGGTGATCCGCTCCTATTGGTCTTAGCGTGATAATATATCGCCTATAACCTTCCTCGATAAATGAGCTATATAACACTGAAAGAGTCTTTCAAATCGGATCAGTAGTTCCTGAGATTACCCCCTACAACGTCACAAACTCACAAACTCACAAACTTTATCTCTTTATGATATTAGTATAGATATAGATTATATTATTTTATGACGTCACGGCTCGCTTTCAACTCACGACCACGCAGTTTTAAACAACCCTTGTAATATAGTAAAGTTCAACGCACTCTTTTCTCCACCTCATGTTTTTATATTTCTGAATGCCAGAGAATTTGAATAACGCAATAACTTAACCTGAGCATTAAATTAAAATTGTTTAAATATTATTGTAAAATTGTTTATTTATGCTAACACCCGTCCGTTTCGCCGTACAAATAAAAAAAATACAAAAAGTCATTAGAAACGAAAAATAAGTATGTGGACTGTATTTTCATTATATTTAATTTGTTTTAAATTGATGGATATATGGATCGTTATATTTCAAGATAAGCTAAATCGAATGATAGCCGTTTACTTTATGTTTACTTTACGTTATTTCTCAAGATCTTCAAATTTTAAGACGAAACTAACAACCTTATGAACGGCAAAATTTGAACATCGTTCTCGAGGTATAAAAATCTAAAAATCTTAAAAAAATTGAACATGTTATATGAACAATTAAAATTTAGCTCATTTTTAAATGTAACGACTGACATATGGATAGCCTAATTATTTAAAATAAAGGTACATTACACATACCTTTAGGTAGTTTATATATTTTTGTTAAAACGTAAAAGCTATCAAAGAAAATGTACAAATTTTCATTGCTACAAACGATCGATCACGAGAGAACACCATCACGATTTATATGCATGGCTTATCACAGATTCACTATCCCTTGAGAGCTTTGGTATTAGATTCAATCTAACGAGCACGGTCTAGATATAGTTTAGACACGAAAGCAGTTCGTTGACACCTTTAACCGTCTGGAAAGCGTCTGCCTTAGTATAGCCGTTCAGTTCTAAAATTATTGAACTTCCAACAGAGATATATGCAGCAATACACCTCAGATGTTTCTGTACTTATGTAAAAAGATTATGCATATAAAGCTTTACAATGCTATTGTTTTGTACGGAGATTGCTAAATTGCTTATGTGGGCGACGTTAACGGGTAACATTCGATGTTTATTTTACTATCAATATGCATCAACGATAGCTTCTCCACTTGCTATAAATTCGTAGTTAAAACCTATAAATTCACATTACTGTCGCATGTTTGCGCAATCAGCGTTGGATATAAAACTGTATTTGCATTTTAATAGATATCGCTGTGTTCGAGACAAAACTGACTGTATTACATTTAATCGTCCGCTAATAATTATTCTTTTTAGCGTTAAGAGATGGCGCTGCAGTCGAGATAGCTCGCGCTTTCATTTGTTTGTTGCATTTCCGATCCGACATTAATTTAATTTAAAAGGCATCCCAAATAATCAATTATTCTCTAGCCGGCTCGTCGTCTTGGTGTTGTTTCACCGTGTCGGTCAAAACCAAAGTATATTCCGGGTCGAAAAATTTCAATAAACACGAAACATGAACGGTACAAAACGAAAGATAACTTGTTTTGATATTTAACATTTTATTGTATCGTTGAATGCTAAAATTTTAGATTAACCAGACGTTAAAAATCAAGGAAAATGCTACTTTTGTCAGAAAACGAACGATCATCATTTCATTCGTGTGGAACAAATCAGAAGTAATGATAATATAAAACTATAGGTATTCGAATTTTCAATTAAATTCAGATTTTCCACAGAGAATATATTAGAAATCTTTTTTATAGTGTTAGTGAAATCCGCAATTTGATTCAATTGATTCAATGAAGCAACAAAATAAACACGTAGGATTCGTAACAAATATTTTTTTATCTTATAAAATTGACAGTAACCTCGGATATATTTTCTTTGATGGTTTATATATCTAAAACCGAGTTAGCTCTCAGATGGCAGGTTTTTTGAAACTTATTTGAAACTTATCGTAATATTTTGACCAATTTAAATAATACCTTTATGATTTATAACCCGTGTATTCTAATATATAAGCAATTTTAAAATCTTACCAGAATGAATTTAGTATTTTTTGAGCGAAAGAGTGAGAAGCATCCATCCAATCTCACAAACTTTCTTGTTTAGAAAATTAATAGGATTATATTTTTTCCTACTGTTTAATCTCTGTATAAACGCGTAATGATATGTAGTCTATGTTCATCCGTGGGTTCGGTTTTAACAATCGCAATCAAAACACAGAAAACTATATGAAATACATTCATTACTTGAAACTTCACGCGCGCCATCTATTGCACGTTCATGATACTATGTTAGAAACCTTTAGGCAATCGGAAAGAACACTAGTACAAGGTTTTAAAATAAACTATATATAATATAATAGATGCTCGGATGCAAATGTAATGAAGAAAATGAATCCGATCTTTATTCCTACACATTATCGATAAGATTGCACTGGTCGATACAGCTTTATAAAAGCGCTAATAAACCAATGGGATGTAGAGACCTCGCATACATTTGAAGCAAAGGTAACTTACAGTCATCGCAAATGAACACAGATTTAGGTACAAATACGACACGATATCTTTATATATAAATGTCTTTTGTACGTGTGTATATCACTGAACTCTTCCTAAATGGCTGGACCGATTTTGATGAAATGCTGTGTGCGTATTCCAGTGTATCCGACAATTGAAATCTCTAGGTGGCGCTGCAGTTGACTTTTAGATTTTTTTTTATTATCAAGGCAGGACAACGCCCGCCGGGCCCACTAGTTATATATATATAACATCGAGACAACTTGTGGATACACAAAGTTTTAGATTCCTCTAATAATAACTTAGCTTTATTTTGTATAAAATTCTTGACTATATTATGTGAAAGCCCGAACATACTGCTATATTCAGAGCGACCAAAAAGATCGACGAGAACTGTAATTATGGATAAAATTAGTTTAATATATATCAAGATACTGAATTACACTAGATCTTAACTCAACATGCAAACAATTAAATGTAATTTCATCATTAAAACATTTAAAATTCAGCCCAAAGTCAAAACAAGTTGGAAGTTCTTCTAGATATATCTATATCAGAAATAGTGTCACTAGAAAACCCGTTAGAATAATTTTTAATTTAATAACAGATTAACTTCAATATCAACGTATAAAAAATTAGTCCACAAAGGATAACCTACATTTGTGATTTGAGACAGACAGTGATTGATTCGATTTCTCGTTTGTTCGGATAACAATATTACCGATTCATAATATCCAATTCCAAATGATTCATTTTAGCGGTACATTTTGATGTAGATAAGTATGATAAAATAAACCGCGTAAATATTTTTACAAAACAACAGTTACATTTATTTATCTTCACTGTCATCGTTTCAGGTTTGGAGATAGTCAAATGTTAAAATCCTTAAAAACTTTTTGCTATCCAGTTCTCTGTTGGAGAGTTTTTTTTTTTATATCATAGGAGGCAAACGAACAGATCGGTCACCTGATGTTAAGTGATCACCACCGTCCATAGACACTAGTATCACCAGGGGAGTCACAAGTGCGTTGCCAGCCTGTGTTTGGGGGAGTGGGGAGGAGGAGAGGGAGCAGGAGAGGGAGGAGGAGAGCGAGGTGGAAGGGGAGGTAGGCCTCCAGCGCTCTCACTGACCGAACGAAACGCAACAATGCAAGCACTGTTACTTCACGCCGGTTTTCTGTGAGAGGGTGGTACTACCCTGAGCGACCCGACCCATTTATGCTGAAACCAGTAATAGCTTCAGCGTGGCTTTACCACCTACAAAATACATACATATATTTTAATAATAATAATACATATTATTTTAAAATATTACTGTATTGTTTAAATTTACACAATACACCAACTTGCATCCAATGATATTATAACTAAAAAGCTGTAGAAACGTTACCTACATGATATTTTAGCAAAACAAATAGCAAGAAACACACACACATACGTAAAGTAATATTGTAACGCCACACTGTCTTAGATGAAAATGTGGAAGTAAAGATGGCATATTCTCAATATCGGTGGAGAAAAAGAAATAGTTATATGTTGCTTAGATACGGGCGGATAGACGGGGCAGCCGTCAAAAATAAGCTATCTAGCTAAGTTCTAATAAGGCGCCGTGGAAGCGCTTATGACGTGTATACAGGTTTTTAGTTATAATATCGTTGAGTTGCATCATAGTATTTATTTTTTGTTTAGGCATTTGTAAATTTGTGTGCAATAATATAGTTTATTCTCTTCATCGGTATCTATTTTAAATTGTTTTATTTTTCTTGAATAATATTGTATCTAAATTATTAATAATAATCTATATTAAATCTTTTTTACAATAGTTAGTGGATATCGTGATTAATTCCTACCGAATGTTAAAGAATCTGAGCAATAGATAAAATAATTTAAACATGAATATTATTCAAATGATAAACTTCTCTTTAATATATCAAGTTTTTATAACGAAAATAACAACATAAAATATGTATGTGACCACATGCATTAGATAATTGATGTCACATAATTATAACTTTATTCAGTAGAAATGATAAATAATAGTTATCGCTATGTTAGTTTTCTTTGTTCACTCTCTACACTATTATCTATTTGTTGCACGTACCCTATATTTTTCAAGTTACTTATACTTTTTTATTATTTTGTATTATCATATATATTTTTAGACCGTTTTTAAGAACGTGGATATAAAAAAAACATTTATATAATTATTTTCTGCTTTGTAGTTTTGTGTGTGAGATCTTTTGTAATCGATTTTAAGCATCTTTATGGAATTATGTCATAAATATGTGACAAATCAATTCGATCGAATAAACTAATCGATTATAAAATATATACTGAATAAACAAACAGGAATGAGTGACTTAGTATATCATTTGCATGGAGTACTGAATCGTTCAAAACCTCACACCTTTAATTCAAATAAATAATAATAATAGGCTGTTTAAGGGTCGGCAACGCGCATGTAACACTTCTGATGTTACAAGCGTCCATAAGCTGCGGTGACCGCTTTACATCAGACGGCCCGCTTGCTTGTTTGCTACCGTCGTGGTATAAAAAAAAATATAAGTGGGGAATTAATTTAAAGTAGAATACAAAATTTCTATCGAATAGTCAAACAAGAAGACGAGTTAACAATTATAAAAGTAATGTATTTTTCGTTTCACATAGGCACTACCTATAGTAATAATGAAGTGTTGTAAAGTCTGTTACGTCCGTATAACAACAATCAACAAGTTAATTAGAAATTTACAACAACATAAAAAGATATATTAAACTTCCCGGCGCTAATTTAAACCTCATGTTAACACACTAACTGATGAAGACGCCTCAAGATTAAATCATAAACAAGTTACGTACTTTAACCTTTTACGTCCACAAGAGCACGAATGATTTTATCGAAATAATACGACGATACGACCCAACAGAACGCGACGACATTTGAGGTTAATGGAGTGACCCCAACATTCAGTGTCTGACGGATAGTTCATTCATAAAAGAAATTGTTACCGCTTATATGAAGACTGTATATATCTGTCGTAATTGTGTGATGTCTGTGATCCTATTAAAAACTTTTACTGGTGTTATCTTTGCTGTTGATAAAAATGTTAACTTACGAACGTCTTTTATCACTAATGAAAAATTGTTTAAATTTAATTACCACACATAATAGAGAACAGTTTAAAACGTTTTTATTTTATATGTGTAATTACAGTTCACACAGGAATAAGACTAGATGGCGCTGGCTGTATAAACAGACGTCAGTGCGTTTTATTGTAAAATACAAATAAAAATATAGTAGTGTATAGTAATCTGTACTGTAGAGAAATAATAGCTTTAAAAGTTGTTTTTTTTTTGTTCTTTTGGGCGGGATTTTGGTCTGTCATGTAGTGGATTTTATATTTTATTCATAATCTTGTGTTACTTGACTCTATATTGTGTAAAATTGGTGGTGTTTTATGTAATATAGTTTGTTTATTGTAGATAAGTGAAGTGAATGGAAAATAATGCCACGGAGCATGAATTCTGAGATGCCACAAAAATTCACTGGAAAGTTGTAACAAGGGAGCCACCATCTTGTTGGAATATAAACATTGACATTGAAATGATAGCACGACACTAACTTGTAATACTATTAACAACTCGACAATGGCAGTAATAATCTAATAGATTGGTTGGCAAAAATAAAGATAAAAAATAAATGTTGTTTTTCTTTCCACATCAGCCTTGTCTTAATTGTACTGTTATATCGATTGTAATATTAAGTAAGAAAATACAAAAACCATTGTTTAAAATTTTTTAAATCAAACTTCCCTCTTTCCAGAGCAACACGAGATCGTTTTTATTTCTCTGTTTGGAAACAACACATTGTATACGTACTATATAATATTAAAGTTTATAATTTTAAAATCATCAGTATATGCTGGGAGAATACTTCATGTCGAAGAGATGATGTCCGAATGCTTAGCGCGTACGATACCGTTTCGAATACTTACAAGTAAGCGGACGCTCTCGGTTAAGGACAACATAGCGACCAAACTATAGTATAATGCAGCAAATGGGTTGTTAAGTACCTATAGCTGTGTTTCGACTGTTGAACCTGAAAACCAGTCCTCTCTAGGTTAAATAGATTTACCATCTTCAACCGTATAACCTCAAGAATTATTGAACGGAATTTCATGCGTTTTTCACCAATCGATAAAGTGATTCGTGAGGAAGGTTTTTAGGTATATAATTTGTCAAGGTTTTTTTTTATTATCAGGGCGGGATAAAGTCCGCCGGGCTCGCTAGTATATTATAAAACAAAACCTCTGCCACGTCCGTTTGTCTGCCTGTTTGCGACAAACTCAAAAACGACTGAACGGATTTTCATGCGGTTTTCACCAGTAGATAAAGTGATCCATGAGGAAGGTTTTTTATCATCAGGACGGGACAAAGTTCGCCGAACCCGCTAGTAAAGTATAAAAAAAAACGGCAACTTATTAATGACGTAGATATATTCGAATTCAGTATAACAAATGGTAGGTAGGTGTTGGTTGTCAAAAATTTCGCTCTTGCGGATTGAGTAACAAGTCATTCAATCTACTTAAAAGAAAATATACTCATGTCCGGTTTCTGAGGTAGGTACTTTAATTGTAGTTTATCTGTTATCGGTTCGATAACTTGTCAAATTGCGTTTCTAAACACACAATCATACGATAAATGTCAGTAAAACTCGACGGGCCATTTGACAGTTTATCTTATCGATAATTTTGTTGAGTCAATAACTATCGGTAGTTTAACCGAATATCTCAGAAATCGTGCATTAGTTATCGAGTAGTAAAGAACTTAATAGTTTATAAATTTCTTTAACGCTAGTGCTTCACTCCATCTGCCTGTCATCAATCAATAAATCCGCATAAAGTGTTTTGCATTGGCATTCCGCCAAGAGAGTGAAGGTTATATGGTAACATTGCACTTTCATACATTCTTGTAGATGGAATTCGACTCATAAATATAAGTATTATAAACATATAATATTTCCTCATGCAAAACACAATCACGACTTAAAATATAAATATGTAGGTATCATTCTTTGGATCTCAAAATTATCGACATAGTCTTAACTGGATCCAAAAACTCAATCGTAAGATTTTCTTTTGGTTTGTTAATTATTTATTACAGCTTTTAATATTTAATAGGTTCGTTTTTGGGTGGCTTCTCTTGACCCAAATCTACTTAGTATTCGTTTATAAGTATAAAGTCTATCTATATACATCGAGCTGAACTGTTTTTTAAATTCATAACTTTAAGCTAATCATCATATTACCCAGGTTTCCGAAAAATAAAACTGTGAACACAAATAAAAAACATTTCGTTATTTCGTGCCTATATCCTTTTTTTATATAAAAGACAGTATTTCTATCTGTCCGTTAGTGTGTTTGTAACTTGTTACTAAACTGATCTACATATCTCTTCACACATACATTCATACTTCATACATCTTAATCAGACATAATCTACGATCAAGTTAAAGTACATATTTTGACACTTTAGGTTATAGATGGAACAAGATATATAGAGTTAAATGTAAATTAAGTCGAAACAAAATTATTACCAATATTTTGTTGCTATATTTTATCACATCAATTCCATATTAACTAAATCGTTTAGAATAAACATAACTAAAAATACCAGTTATCATAAATATAACTTTATGATTAAATCACATTAACCGCTTTTACGTGACGAAGCAAAACTAAAAATGTTATACGTTACACGCAAATTAATCATTACTCTTAAATGTGTGAAACGACTACCTCTTGGTCGCGGCTTCGTCCGTGTAAATTTATATTCGATCTATACGTCATCTATACGTCGGGAACAGCACTTTTTTATTAATGAAAGTTACTGTATACAGTTTCCTGTATTCCTGATAATATATTTGCATAATTTCATGATGGACGGTTAAGCAGCTAAGGCGTAAAAGTGTAACAAACAAATAAATAAACTCATATTCGCATGTATAATTTTTTTAAGGACTAGCTTCTGCCTGCGACTTCGTCCGCGTGGAATAGTCACTTTGGACTAACGCTAAAAGAAAGCCCGATTTTGAAACATTCTTCATTGGCGCTCCGTTTCTATTGGTCTATATATGATGATATAAAGCCCATAGCCATGGTCGATAAATGAGCTATCTAACACTGAAAGAAATTTTCAAATCGGACCCGTAGTTCCTGAGATTAGCGCGTTCAACCAAACAAACTCCTTCAGCTTTATAATATTGGTATAGATATAGATTTCTTTCTTATAATTTATCTATCGTATAGATACATAAATATTGGATACAAAAACATCTTACACTAAGTATCTATGTACTCTATGTTTCAGAAAACTTTATTAAACGCGTCGATGGAAGTAGGTTCGAATCCTAACAAGTGAATCGGAATTTTTGCTGAAGGAAAAGATCATGATGCATCATCGTGCCGCAGCATAGAGTTGAAAATCTGTCGCCAAGCAGCTGTCGGTGTGTTCCGGCAGCTGCACTTGAGATCGAGTCTCTCTAAGCTTATCGTGCTTACCATATTAAGCCACATCGTCATCTAATATCACATTGATATGACTGTAGTCAAATGCTAAAATCTACAAAGCATAAAAAAAATATATATAAAAAGTCGAGGCAGTCATAACGACTGCCGATAGAAGTGAAAACTCGAAACAATTAAATAAACGTGTTCTCCTTTGAATTTTCATATGAATTTTAGCGTGAATGACAATATTTAAATTACAGAATTTGTTTATCGAAATTATTAACATAAGTGTGGTTTATATATATATATATATATATATTGGTACTTGGTTTATATATATTTTTATAAAGTCTATTAATCAATCAAACGTATGGTGAGCTGCAAAATATCATTATTAGATTTACATAGGCCCCTATACTACGCGTCGCTAGTCTGACGCAAGCCGCGCAAGCGCAATACGGCCGGTCATGCTTACGTAGCATGTCACGATGCGAAATTATAAATTTATCTCTTGCCGAAAACAACTAACGCGCCTCAAGAAGTTTTCACTTGAAAATAAAAACAACGGGTTGCACTCCGGGAATGCCGGTAGAAGTGAAAACTTGAACATTAACGTTGTGCTTTTTTGAATATTTTGGAACGGTTAGGGAATAATTTCGCACGAATTGCTTTATTTATCAGTATAAAAGTACTATCATGTATGAGGTAATAAAATACAATATTCATTTATTGCGCTATCGCACACAAATAATATCGTATAAACATGACAATTTATATTCCATAAAAAAAATAACACTTCAGACTATTACAATTATTTTACATTGAAAAGTTTATCTTATTGCGCGTAGCAGGCTGTAGTACAACCACCCTGCACCGCTTAAACGAAACAGCAGGAGCAGGCATATATTTTCGCCGCGCGGTAGATAGAAAGGGGGTTATTACTCCCTCTCCTACGCCGCGCCGGCGTCTACTCTCCCTCCGTCTTACGAATTTTCGATCAGGTCACGTGTCCTGACGCGAGTTTAACATTTTTTTACCCATCCCAAAAAGTACACAACGCCGCTAAAGAAATTATAATTTTGTAGTTGCGCCGCGGGCGTAATTCAATTTCAAACAACTCTGTAATTATATATTACTGTTATATAATTGTCTAATAATTAATAATCGTGTATCGATTTTATACGACGGCGTCTCGCTAATGACACTAATTGATATGGTGATTAGATAAACAATATAAATTAATTTTAAACGTTCACTCGTTCCTATGTATATGCTACTCATAAATAGTGACCGGCGATTGTCTCGTGTCATATTATTATTAAAATGAAAGACCAGTGAGTCCGTTCGTACGTGTTCTGTTTAATTAGATGATATTTTATCTGGCAAGCTTCCGATGACAATCCGCGAGCCTCTATAGGTGCCGGGGAGAAATACCGATCAAGATAGTTAGAGATTTATTACCCGGAGAGAACTAGCCTTGGTCGTGTTCGAAAGTAAAGAGCGATGATTGAACGTCTTTATCTACTTTACTAATTAACCTAAATATTATTTATGTATAGCTTCAGACTTTATACTGATTAATTAAGTTTAACATTGCATCTATATAAACAAAATTACAAACGTCTGCTGTTGTGAGCGCATTACTCAGAAACTACTTGGTAGGTTTTGATTTTCTTAGTTCTACTGATTAGATACTTAGTCCCTATCTAGAAATGATCACAATTGTTTCATCTATAGTATAAAGTATATATAGTATACAGATATTATAAAGATGTAAAGTTTGTATGCTTGAGCGCGCTAATCTCAGGAACTACTACTGGTCCGATTGGAAAGATTCTTTAAGTGTTAGATAGCTCAATTACCGAGGAAGGTTATATGACATCACGCTAAGACCAATTGAATCGGAACATCAATGAAGAATGTTTCAAAATCGGGGTTAACGTACGCATTATTTGATAACATTTTCACCATCTACGTGAACGAAGTCGCATGCAGTAGCTAGTTTTTATATAAAGTTACAAAGATTTTAAGAAACTACATTTTTGTAACAACGACGCGGTTTCTTGCGGGGCAAGCGATGTGGTGCTTATATCGATTCGTCTCTACATAAAATATATTGTTAAAGTAATATACGATGTGGACGAAGTCGCGGGTAGCAGCTAGTTATGAAATATTTAAAAACGTGATACAGGTATAGAGAAAGTACCTACCTATACGAACTGAGTAAATGGAACAAAATGAAAGTTTTATATAAAACTATTGATATTTATTCCTTGTTCAATTGTAACGTGTAATTATGTAGGTAATAGTATTATTCGTAAGCTACAATTTTAAACTTACATAAATCTATATAGAAATTACGATATGAGAGGCGAAAGTAATATTTTTTTAAATGTCAGAATTAATAGCACAATATTAAAAAATAGTTATTTTATGCTATAAATCAATTAGTAATTAATAACTCAGGGTCTCAGGATCCTGCATACACTAGATAGAGATAAAACTTCATATTGTAATTTATATCACAAGTATTTGAAAATACATGTATAGACTTAGGCTAATTAATTTTGAAGTAATGATAACTCAGTGTTGGCTTATTTAGACACCGCATCGATGGCCGTAGTCCGGTGAAGTTGTTAAAACCTTGCTACGTCAATAGCGTAGTGAGTTCGAGAAAACAAAAATCGCATCGATCGCGGTAGGTTCAAATCCCTACAATGAGCCTGGATTTTTGGTGGAGGAAAATATCACGATGAAAACACAGCATGGCGATAGAATTCTTTCTAAATCACCCCTGCCTAGCTACACTAGTTATCACTCTCGAGTCGAGAATTTATCGCCGAGAACCTTTAGATGTATTTCGGCAGCTGCACTCTCGGGCTCGATGTACTTAGTAATATTACATTTTCTGCCAAAAATTGTACCCAGGTTAAATAAATGACTCTTTTTAGCCCAACAAACATCAATTGTGCTCTTTGTATCTATTTCATTTGTATATATGAATTCTTACTTTTCTATTGGGAAGTGCATGAAAATACTGAACACGTCCGTCAATACACATCTGACCCGAATCACGATTGACATAATATTGCTGTAGAATCTTGAAATACGAATAATAATCAAACGAGAAGGCATTCCGAATGCCTAACAAAAGTGATAGAATGTAAGTGTACCCGACTTGCAAAATTACAGACGTTGTTTCAAGTTGTGAAATTACTTATAATGTCCAAGTTTCGAGAAGCAATGAATATGTACGTGTACGAACTAAGGGTCATCTGACACCCTGATCTATACGTGACTTTAACACGTGTAGAAAGTGAAAAAATGATAGGATGTTTCGTAAAGACACAGTATATAAGCGAAACTTTTGTATTACACCGCTGCCAGGGCCCAGGCGGACACCCATCCAAGTACTTTCAGCGCTCGACGTTGCTTAACTTCGGTGATCGGACGGGAACCGGTGAAATTCCACATTCTACCCGACACAGTGTTTAATTTAAAGTGGTGGCTTTTCGTCACGCAAATATGTTGCCGATCAGAATTTCAAAGTACTCCCATAAGAAGATTTACTTCAAAAATCTATCCAGTAGTTTTTTTATATCATAGGAGGCAAACAGACACGTGGGTCACCTGATTTTAACTGATCACCACCGTCCATAGACACTTGCAACACCAGGGAAATCGCTAGTACGTTGCCAACCTGTCTTGGGGGAGAGGAGGAGTAAGTGAAGGGGGAAGGGGAGGGGAGGTGGTACTCCGGTGCTCCCAATGACCGAACGAAACGCAACAATGCAAGCACTGTTACTTCACGTCGGTTTTCTGTGGGTCTGGTGGTACTACCCCAGACGAGCCGACCCATTCATGCTGAACCCAACAATAGTTTCAGCGTAGCTCTACCACCTACAAGTTTTTACGTGATGAACGGACAAAGACAGACCTCTATCATTTTGTATATATAATATTGTTATATCATGAAACCCCAATTGGGGAAAAAACAAACAAATAAATAACACCAAACGTACATTATTTATCACAAGAAAAATTACACTGTCTCCGTATAAGTACCTAATACTATAATTTTCCTACGAATATGGTTAAGAAAAGATTGCTCCTTTTAATTCACATTATGGTTGATACATCATCCGAATTAAACTTTTAATTAGGGGACCGCATATCTACTATATGTCGTAACATCGTTTGTGCTTTTGACACATAAACTACGGCTTGATTGACGGTTTTATGAACCCGGTCGTTGGATATGACGTATGCTATGAAACATAAAACTGTGACATAGAAATCTCATTGTTAGCGTGAAACGATAAAAGGGGCAGCAGACATTAAATGTACATTTTATATTCATAAAATGTAGCTACGTCGATCTATAAAATATGGCCTCGTTTGGATGTAGTGAACTTTCTAATAAAACAATGCACGTTTGTGTCTGTTAGTCATCTTCTATTTTTTCCACAGTTTCTGACTATCCTAACTAATATTTTTATGTGTATAACTAGCCGATTCAAGCCGGCTTCGCTGTGTATTAAATAATCTTAATAAAAACAATGGCTAAGGGTCAATGGAACACAAAAAATAAGTAGCAGAATCATCTTCCAAAAGTTTTGCATCAAATGGTGAAAGTCCTATGTCGTTACCTTCAATAGTATTGACGTGATTGAACCTCAAAAGACAGTTCGTGTTTCGTTTTCATATATACGTATATACCTATATTGTAGAAGATATAATTAAACCCTTCTACCAATAGATGGCAGTGTATTAATCACTCCTAGAAACAAAATGGATTGTATATTATAATTTATTAATGAAAATATATTCCATTGAATCAAAACCACGCGTGTTTGTAGAATAGATAATAATAGTTGCGCATTACTTATATCTGGAATTTTATCAATCACCATTATTTATTCGCGATTTGTCTACGAAGTAGAACAACGAGCACGCCATCTATTGTAAAGTGTTTGTACTTAGTTATTATTATTATTTGTATTAGTTACTTATTCAGCAAAGTTCACAGACATGCGCACACTTCTTACTGAAGTTTCCGCGTAATCACAAAACTTTTATATCAATTTATATACAAATTGATTTTCTTATATTTCAGATCGATAAACTTCATCACCTTTTGACCAATTACCACGAAAGTTGACACAAGTAAGTGTTTGTTCATAGAAGTTTTTGTGGTATGTCTTTTATTCTACCCCAATACAAGATGGCGCTGTAGCGTGTCAACTTTTATACCGTTTAATCGATAAATATAAAAATTAGTACGAGTAGAGCTGCGGGTTACATGTCTGTTTATCTCCATTGGTTCAACCAGTATTAGAACGGTTTAATGATACAATGTCATTGACTGCCTAGGAAACGCCGAGCGATATGGCATATCCCTGGGGAATCCTTTAACAATAGCATCTCTAGACGATTGCTCTGTTAGTACTGTAAACAATCGCACCTGATATTAAATGAAAGACGAGGATGGTAAGCACGCTGAACCTAGAGAGCGACTTTCTCTCAAATGTAGCTACTACAACATATCTATAAGATTTTGATGGCAGATATCCAAATCGAGGGTGGTAACTAGCAAAGCAAACATTTTAATACATTATCCGTGTTATTACAAAAAAGTTAAATACGTATTTAATACTTGCTTTAAAAAAGTTTCGTGATAAATGCACCGCACTCGCTCGAGGCAAGTTCGCGTTATGCTTTTTCGTAGGTTTAACCTAACGTAACCAAAGCGAGACAAAAGAGCAAGATGACGAACATTCCGCGACCGCGGTGCATTTAATACGAGACCTTTTTAAAGCCAGGAATTCAATACGTGTTTAACTTTTTTTGTAATAACACCGTATAGGTTTTAGTGTTTGTCTACAAGTTCATCTGACGTTAAATGAGGATGTAATCCAAGATGTTGTGGTGAATGTGGTTCTAAGATGGCAAATATGTTAAACCTAAACGACGACTAGCGCTCAAGTGCATCTGCTGGAACATACTAACGGGTGCTTGGCGACAGATTTTCATTTCGAGGGTGATAGCTAGCCAGATGGATATAGAATAAGCCCTTGCCGCGGTACCAAAAGTAAATCAGATTAATGTATTTAATTCAAATGTTCTAGAGGTGGTAGAGCCACGCTGAAGCTTTTACTGGTTTCAGCATGAATGGGTCGGCTCGACCGGATTAGTACCACCCCCTCGCGGAAAACCGACGTGAAATAACAGTGCTTACATTGTTGCGTTTCGTTCGGTCGGTGAGAGCGCCGGATAGCCCACCTTCCCTCCCCTCCCCCTTTCCCCACTCCCTCTCCCACAAACACAGGGTGGCAACGCACTTGCGGCTCTTCTGGTGTTGCAAGTGTCTATGGACGGTGGTGATCACTTAATATCAGGTGACCCACCTGTTCGTTTGCATACTATTATATAAAAAAATGTAAAAAAGCAGCCTATATCTATAAATAATGTTAGAAAAGAGGATCATGTGTTTTTATTATCACCTACAGATTCCATAGAAATATATACAAAAGTTTTGACAAGTCAGACGTGCATATAAAATCGGACACTTAATTAAGCAATTTAAATGAAAGTGTTAAATCATTCTTCTAGGTACTTGATTGATAGCAACAATTTATATAAAAAAACACTAGCTAGAGTCCGCGGTTTTACTTTTGTGAACAGCGTTTTATTGTCTTATAGGATCTACGTGGTTTTTAGTTGTGGACTGTCTTATTAATTGTAATTTTGTTCTTTATAAACACTTATACCGATTTCATTTAGCTATACAAATTTTAACGGCTTTTTCTTAGTTCTTATGGAAAATTTACGAAAAGTAGTCTGCGTGACAGTAAAATTCCTTACAAAATCGATTCAGTGCTTTTGCAAATTAACTGGAACGAACAACAGACAATTCGAATTCATTTAAATATATGTACGTATATATGGCTAACGATTTAGTCCAAGACACTTAAGAAATTCAAGTTATTATAGTTACACAGGCTCTTTATAAAACTGCATAAGTTTAGAAATGAGGTACTACTACTAAAAGACTAAAATGTTTTAGCAAAGAGAATAAATTTTGTAAATCTTCAATAAGTCCCTAGCTTTGTTTCACACAACAGATTATTTTGTTATTTAAAAAAATAACAAATATTATTGATAATTACGCTAAACTACTTATTTCGCTGATTGATGCATGAAGCATAGGACAAGCTATAAAAAAAAACTATATATCACTAGATTTACCTCGCTAATGCGTGTTTTTACGAATAATCAGAAAGTATAGTGAACTGTTTCTTCAAGTTGCAGGCTAAATCTGTACCAAATTTCGTTGCAATTAGTTCAGAGATCTATTTATAAAAAAAAATTGTGTGTGTACTTATCTACACGCGTTAGAAGTTATACTTCTTTGGCGTAACAATATAAAAATCTTTTCAAAAATTTTACCTTTCGTCTTATTCTACGTTTGCAGAAAAAACGACACTAACAATAGAAAAAAGGTATTTAATACATTAAAAGTTTTAATATAAAGAAATACAAACAACAAATACAATGAAACAAAATGATGACTACAGCTAACTTCAGGGTGTCGGGTGACGGTGTGCGCGCGCATCGTAATAACTTCAGGGTGTCGGTTTTTCGTGACAGTGTGCGCGCGCATCGTAAAAATTTACTCTCATCATTTCTCCCTAACGCGCCAAAAGAAGTATAACTTCAAAAAATAAACAGACACAGCTACACCAGCATTAATATTATTAGTGTCGATGAAACTACATAATAACTATAGCAATAAATCTACACTGTGTACTCTTTACAGACTAATTTCATATCGAGTAGTCAATATATTTAGATCACAGTTATTCTAAAGTAGTAATAAATAGCCAGAGCCTACGGACATTTCAATATTATCAATCAAAATAAGATGTACACCGCTATGATGTATTTAAACGCCGGCGAATATTTACGACATGGTAATCGCTCCGAGCAACGTGTGAATAACTCATAGAGACTTTGAATTCCGTAGTTACTCCCACGTTACGTTTCCGTACTCGAATAATAGCGACATTTTTGTTTAATTTCTGCTTCACTTTCTACACATACCGCAATGGCCCGTGATTGTCGTTGAACCGTAAAGGAAATGGACGTACCTGTAACAAAAAATTTAATGACTTAGTACTTATTTTATTACCATACTAGCGGGCTGGCGGGCTTCGTTCCGTCCTGATAATAAAAAAAAAACTTGGCAAATTATATACCTAAATATTCCTCATGAATCACTTTATCTATTGGCGAAAACCACATAAAAATTCGTCCAGTGGTTTTTGAGTTTATCGCGAACAGACAAGCAGGCAGACAGACGCGGTAGAAGACTTTTTTTTATAATATATAGTGATAGTGATACGTACAAATATAATTTGTGATGGTTCAGCCTTTTAGATTTCAGACTGTTTACTGGTATATATAGCTATTTTTAAAATTCTATCTAGATTTTGTATTCATATGCCTTTCCATACGAGCTAAGCAATAATAATGTTGTAATTTCCAGAACCATTTTCCTATCATTACTTATTGCTTTTTTCAGTGTTAGTGCTGAATCATTAGTTATCGGGAAATTAAAACAACTATATACTTAAACTAAATGGTCTAGGGACGTAACAGAGTGGTACTCGAGACAAACACGATAGCGTTGTAGATGAGAAGATGACGTTACAAGAATAGTAGGTATAGACGAAGAATGAGAATGTATATAACGCAAATTCTTATACGCAGATACTGACGCACTTGTAGGTAGTTAGCGAAGACAAATTCTCTATTTGTCGGGAGTAGTTAATTAAGTGGTCAAGAGATTTCTAAAAACAACGCTTCGGTGTCATTCCAATTTTTGCCACAGAATGCCCAAATCCCTTTTGGGATATGAATCAACGCGACGTCGTTTGGCTTGGACGCCTTTTGCGACGACGCTATCAGTGAACTAGTATCGCTTAGACAGTCTAAAACCAAACAACAAACATTTGCAACAATAAATTTATCTTAAAACGCAAATTTAATGCAGCAACCCTCATATAAAGCCTTATCAACGTGTCGCGTCATCTTGTTTATTCGGTTACGTCCCCGATCGATACGAATCGCACAATGGTAATTCATAATTACAATAACCTCATTATGCTGGCGAGTTCCGCTTGCTCGAGCCTAGCTGATCATCAAACGGGAAGCCGGCGAGCTGAACACGATACGAGAAACGGTACCGTACGTCTCGCTCTGAATCGCCTCGGACATCGCAACGCAAGTGATAAAGAAGCCGATGACCGGGATTTAAAAGGCATAAATATATAAAAAGAATATAACTCCACATAAAATGGAAAGTGCATCAGAATTCATACGAGTAATTTTTAGTGTGGGAAATCGTATCTGATGATAAAAATTATTGTAACGCATTTGGAACAATTATATGTACAAATAAAATCAAAAAAATCTTTATTTAGGCCCTGAGAAGGCACTTATGAACGTCAGAATTACCACCGGTTCGGACAACAACCCAGTCACAAGCCGAGAAGAACCGGCAAGAAACTCGATCTTTCCATTATACATAATATAGCACAACATATTTTTATAGGCATATACAGTTACATTCCTTTTTTGGTGGATGCACAGAGAGAGACGTCTTTTCCAGACATCACCATCGCTCACATATTAACCAACCCTATAATAGCCTTTATGTATTAAGACCCTCTTGACATGACGCTCGAACTTACTATACACAACTATATCGTACAAATATATCGATCAAGATTTTAAACTTCTCAAATAAATTATTGATTGAATTGCATCGTTCTAATTTAGCATTAACTCATATAAATAAGACCGTTGAACAGAAATGTTCTTGCAATCAGTTTAAAACTAAACAAAAACTTGTTCCACAAACCAGTATTATATCCGCTCGTAGTTACAACGTTTTAAGCAAATCTTATCGAACATTGTAAAATGCAAACGAAATCACTAATTGTAAAGCACAAAGACCCATTGTTCAGAAACGAGATGCAGCATTGTGTTTTTAGAACTCGGACGACGTCGCTAAACAAAAAAGCGATTGCAACCGAGTAGCGAAACAAATCAGCACGATAAACGCAAAGTAGAAATCGAATGGACGGAAGCCATCGAGAAAATTATTGATTATACAACGCTCTTATTACTTCTGATGGGAAAACGTAAAATTATAACATGACTGAAGCTTTGGTAAAACTTATAGGAAGATACTTAATCACCATAAAGGTGAAGTTAGTACAGGTTGTAAAAATAAGCTAGATCCAATATTCGTTTTTTTCTAATATTTTACGTTCTTTTTCGAGATATTCAAATTTCGTACATGTTAAATATGAAGACGGTAAAAAAAAAACCTTATGAACGGCAAAATTTGATCTTCGCTCTCGATGTCTAAACACTGGAAATCTTAAAAAAAATAAACATGTTGACACATACAAACAACATATAAATGATTAAAATTGGATTTATCTCATTTTGAAATGTAATGGAAATGCGGCTTGTTTACAGATTCACCATGTCACCCCGGTGATTACCAGCACAATGAAATGTGTACCATTCAAAATTAACAGTAACAAATTTGAACGGTTTTTAGGGTTGTTATTCAATCTTACAATAACAGTCAAAGCTTCATATAATAATCATCTATACTAATACTAGTAGATTATAAAGAGGTAAAGTTTGTGAGTTTGTGACAGACGGCCCCGTCGTCACACGCGTTCGAGGTCGTTCGAGAGCTCCGTGCGCTCCGATCTACGCGACGATGCGTTCCTCCCGCGCCTCCCCGCCGACCCCGGCCTCGTCGTCGAGTCGACGCGAAAACAAAGGCCCTTTTCAGGGCCAAACAGATCGCCAATCCACGACTTCAGCTACGCCTACTGATCCTGCCGCCACTCGAAACAAGAAGACCCACGCAACGCCTACCGGACTCCGCACCTCCGTGCCTGCTCCTCGCCCGTCATCCTCGGATGCGCGACAGGAGCCGTCCGGCTGGCCGTCCGCTCTGACAGAAGCGTACGAGAGTGATATACTCACTCTCGCCCAGCTATTCTTAGCTGGGACTCTGTCAGAGGGGATGTGCTGCTGGATGGCGCTGTACCTGCGCGTCCTAGAGGCCGCGAAAGAGGGCCAACCGCCTTCCGCGATCGACGCGGCGGCGCTCGAACGCGCCGCCCGCGGTTCACTCGCGCTACCCGCGATTTCCGACGCCGCGGACAACCCGCTCGGTCGAGCGCTGCGCCGTAAGCGCAGTGAACCCGATGCAGGGCCCGACGCGAATCGCGCGACACAGCCGCAGATCTCACCAGACGCCCAGCCGCAGCCGAAGAGAGCCTGCATCACGAAGCCCGCGCAGCAGTCAACACCGACGCCGCGTGTAACCGCCGCAACCCCAGCGGCGCGGGTGGCCGCACCCACCCCTGCGCCTGCTCAGCCTCTACCGCGAAGGGCTGCCCGCGAGCAGCCCTCGTATGCGTCGATCGCAGCGCCATGCGCGCGATCCGCTTCCGAAACCGGGTACGCGTTCGCGGAACCCTAAAACGCAGCCACCGAGCGACAGTGCTGCCGCCGCGTCCTCGGTCGACCAATCAACGCCTACCTCACCCGACGCACCGGGTTCGCGTTATCCTCCGATAGTGGTAGAGCGCCTCCCCGACTGGGCTGTGCAGCTCCCACAATTGGAGGCGAAGTTGGGGCGCGGACCCAACGTTCGCGTCTACGGGGACGGCGTCCGCTTCATTCCTCAAGATGCTGAAGAATACCGCATAACAGTAGACTTCTTGGAGAAACAATAGGGGCTCGAGTGGTTTACCTACACCCCCCCCTCCCTGATAGGCCTCAAGGTCGCGATTCGCGGCCTGCCAAGCGGCACAGAGCCGCAAATAATTCTTGAGGCTCTTCGTGAGAAGGGCTTCAACCCAGAATATGCCCGTCAAGTCAACGGAAGACGAGGAAGAGCAGGGTGCGTCTTTTTCGTCATCCTGAAGCGCACGCCCGGCTTAATGCCCGCAATATATGAAGTCACCAAATTAGCAAGCCTGCCAATAAAAATAGAAGCCTGGAGGGGGGAGCGCCGGCTCGCGCAGTGTTTCCGCTGCCAGCAGTTCCGACACTCCTCCGCTCAATGCCACCGTAAGATCGCCTGCGTCCGGTGCGGGGGGCCACACCCCGCCCGGCAATGTGACCGCCCCAAGGACGAGCCGGCGACCTGCGCCAACTGCGGGGGAGCCCACTCGGCGAATAACAAGGCCCGTTGCCCCGTCTTTAAACGGGAGCTCAGAAATCACCGGGCCGGCACCGTAGCCCGGACCGGCCCGGCACGAAATAGAGAGCCTAAACCAGCCCCTAAGGAGGTCGAGGAGACCGCGACGGCGAGCCTCATGGCCCCCGCCAACGATCCCCCCCCCCCCCCCCAAGGGGCTCAGGAAAACCAGGAGACGAAGAAAATCCAAAAAACTTAAAACGATTCCAGATGAATGCTCAGACGCCGCAGAAGCCCTGCTCTCCGGGCTGGAGATCAGGGTGCACGCCCTCCACAAAGCACACGAAGAAAAGTTGCGGACAGCCTCCCCGGAAGAAGCCGAGATACTCAAGGCGGAATACGGGGAAAACATGAAGCAAGTCAAAAGAGACTTCGTAGAGAATGCCAAACAGCTCGCTGCACGCTTCAACTTAACCGAAGAAGATCTGAAAGCCATAAAAACACACAACAACAGACAACCATAGGAAAAATATACGAGACGACCTCAGGGCGACGTCATCTTTATGACGTTTGTTCCCGCCAAAAATAGACGCCCCCGCAAAAGGCGGGGGGAGAGTGATGCCACCGCCAGAGGGGCAACCCTGATGCGGTCCCCCCGCGCACCCCCTGACGGGGGCGCGCG